>BQNB010050785.1:0-12518 GCA_026074375.1 Tanacetum coccineum | reverse complement strand
ACATCATGGAAAAGGTTTCGTAGTAATACGGGGTTATAATTTGAGGGGGAGTTAATTATTTTTAACTTAAAGGGCCAAAATTGTCATTAGTTAAAGAGTTTAGGGACTTATGTGCAATATACTAATTGATTTCTAGCTCTATTAAACTATAAGGACTGAATCTGCCAATCTTCAAACTTGTTTACCCTAGAAAACCTTTAAACTGAAAATTAAGAGTGTTAGAAACCTAAAGGACCAAAACTGCCAATCTCCAAACCTCTAGTATAAATAGATGGCCGTTTGACAATCTGGTCAAACTTTCATTTCTTAGTCAAACATATAAAACACACGCACACTCACACGCAAACCGCCACCAATTCGCCACCCATTGATTATCGATTTCTGTTGGATTTCTTGCTAAGGTAACTCTAAAACTTCGATTAATACCGTTAGATGATGCCTTCGGTAAAATTAATAGATTCAAAACACATTTAAATGGTTTCAATCTTTAGGTTTGACATAGTTAATAATCGAATCTTTAAATGTTGTTGATATATGTTAATTGGTGATTGGGATAGGTGCGCATAGGGGTGTATAACACTTGATCATCACAAGGATAGGATAAATCAAACATACTTTGATGGTATGATCTAGTCTAGGTTTGTTTTTTGAACAAAATGCCATGGAGTGTTTAGAAACATGTTTTTATTGCTGGGAAATGATTATTAGGTGTAGATGATGCTTACTCGTTGATTTAATTGGCTCCCCAATTGCTTGTGATCATGATTTGATGATTTTCGTATGTAGATTGACTTTTACTAGTCAAAATGCTATTTGTTGTGGTTGATTATATGTTTGTAGTAATGAAGGTACTTAGGAATGTATTGGAAGCCTCAAATGCATGTCCCGTAGTGTTCAAAATGGTATTTGAATGTGCTTGTTTGCTAGTTCATGATAGCGGTTTGATATATGGCTGTTTGACTGTTGGTATCTCATTATTGGTAGCGGTTTGTTAGTTTTCCTAATAGCGGTTTGATGGAATCTGCTAAATAGCGGTTTGCTTAGGATGCATGATAGCGATTTGAATCTATTGAATATTTTATGATTAGCAGGCAAACCGCTACGAGGTAGCGGTTTGATGAAGATTAGTTTTATTATTAAAATAATCCAAACCGCTATTTTGAATTTTTCTTAACTGGTAGCGGTTTGATTAAAATGAATATAATATTCGTAGCTGTTTGGTCATAGCGGTTTGATTAAAATGAATATAATATTCGTAGCTGTTTGGTCATAGCGGTTTGATTAAAATGAATATAATATTAGTAGCTGTTTGGTCATAGCGGTTTGATTAAAATGAATATAATATTCGTAGCTGTTTGGTCATAGCGGTTTGATTAAAATGAATATAATATTCGTAGCTGTTTGGTCATAGCGGTTTGATTAAAATGAATATAAAATCCGTAGCTGTTTGGTCGTAGCGGTTTGATCATTCCGCTACATAGTGGTTTGATCATTTCCCTACATAGCAGTTTGATCATTCCTCTTCACAACGGTTTGATTAACTCACCTCACAGCGATTTGGTGTCTAGTGGGTAGTGATTTGGCCAGAATTTCAAGGTTTTGGCCCATTAGTCCCCATACCCTCTCTAGGCCTAATCCAAAGGTACAATTACCTTGTTAACTCCCATCCGAGACTTGTTAACTTGTATGTGTTCATTGGATATCCTTGACCAACGTCGACTTAATCTCACCATAATCAATCAAAGCATGTCAATGTTCTCATCTAACATCAAAATATGTCTTGTCTGTCTATCTTTGTTAATATCCTTGTGCAGACAAAATGGCTGATAAGAATGTTCCCACTCCTGCTCCTACAAGATCTGATGATCAGATACTTCCATTTGCTTCATGGGTGCCTATTGGAAAGAGCAACTATGTTTTGGATCTTCAAAAGAAGCAAAAGAATCCAATCTGTCAGATCTCTGTGGATATCCTACAAAACACAAACTTCTTCAGGGCTTTTACTGCCTCAGCCTCGGTTCCAGCTATCTACATTTAACAATTCTAAAACATGCTTACATATGCGACAAAGACTGGACTTATGTTTTCAGTTGGATGAACTTGCATTGTTATATTGGGATGCTAATCTTCTGAGGGAAGCGTTAGAGATAACACCTATTGATCAAGCTCACCAGTTTGTGTCACCTCCATCGGGTGATGCAATTATGGACTTTGTGAATGAGCTAGGGTATACAGAGGTAATTTAGTTTGTGTCAAGAATGGCGATGAATAACCTGTATTAGCCTTGGAGAGCAATATTGTCTATGATCAACCAATGTCTTACAGGCAAGACTTTTGGGCATGATAGGCCTAGATATCCAGTTCTTTAGATGTCTTTGGGGAATTATTACAAGTACTAATGTTGACTATGCTAAACTTATGTGGGAAGAATTTGTACAAGCTATCCAGACTTTTCTTACTGATAAGGCCAATCTGGGCAGTCCCACTAAGAAGGGCAGGAAAGACAAGCCTCACGTTATTCCTTATTGTCGATTCACGAAGCTTATTATCTGTCATTTGGGAAGAATTCATAATATTCACTAAAGATCAACTTCTTTGTTTCATCTTACCTGAAGAAGACCTCAGACGAGGACAAGCAAATCCCAAGTGTAGGGGTATTTGATGAGGTGTCATTTTATACACTTTTTCGGGGTCGTTTAACCCCCCTAAATCGTGCATTTATGCCCAAAATAGGTACTTAATCATTCCTTTTCAGTTATTTAGCATTTGGAAGGCATTTGGAGGAAATACACGTGACTTGGGCTCATTTGGAGAAGAAACGGACAAGATTATGAACCTACACCAACATCTCTCAAGAATTTCTACTCAGAAGCTGAAGACGGCGTCACGAAATACACGTGACGCCATCACAACTCCTACCATGACGGCGTCACAAGTTCTCACGACGGCGTCAGCTCACACCACCCAGCCCAAGATCTAGAATATTCTACTTATGACGACATCACGATTAAAACGCGACGCCGTCACAGTGATTTATCTATATATACAAACCGGAATTTAGGGTTTTATGTGTGTAACTTTAGAGTAAAAGAAAGGGACGAACCCTAGTTTGTTTGGCAGCTATTTAGGACGATTTTAGGGCCTCAAAACCCTATTGTAACTCCTTCGATTCATGTTTTAATCAAGTAAGACTTACTTAATCATTCAATATGTCTTGTTGTTTGATTCATTATTGTTCTTGCTCTATCTTTAACATGCTTGGCTAAACCCCTTCATTGTGTTCATTTATGATTGTATGAAACCTAGAATGTAGATCTTAGTGGTGTTGCTTCTTGTGATGAATATGCATGTTAGATCTTAGAAAACTAGCTTTCTGTCTATAATCGCTATAGATATGTCTAGGGAAACATGATTGTGTAGAAATGATACCATCAGGTAACAGTCTTTATACTACCTTGCCCGTTGTATGGTTGATCCACATTTAATATATTTCAAATGCATTTAATATACTCTTGGGGGCTGGGTAATAGTCTTCATACTACCTAACTTTGTGTTTTGCCTCAACGGAATATTAAATAGACGGCGGGTTCATGTAATTCGTTCATGACTTAAGAAATAGTTACATAAATCATCACAAGTGTGACAGAGCAACTACACTAGGAGAAGCAATCTAGGGAGTAATACATGATTAAATGAATACAATCTTTTATCATATTGTTATCACCGGTAGCGTAGTTTATATTTAGTTTAATAGCTAAAACCAACCAAACCTCTCAAATATATGATTTTACTTGCTTTAATAAAATACAAAAACACAAAAATAATCTTTTTTCAACCCTTAGAATTCTGTTAGACCGTGATCAAGCCTTCCCAACCTATTCCCCTAGTGAACAATAACAACCCCCCGAGTCTTGCCTATACTACTACTACAATGATTTGGTGCTCTGCTTAGGGATTTGTAAAATTTCGTGTAGAAGTCCTACGACGACCGCATCAAAGGCTATGAAAGAAATCCATATGTCTCTCCTAGCTGCCAATGTATAATTTGAAAATCAAGTACCTCATTATATGAATGCTTCAAATGTTATTAGATGATCTATCTTTATTTGATGATATCATCGTTCGTTTCTCTATGGTAGGTCTAAGGCGTAAGAATGGAATTGCATTTGCTCCAAGTACTTCATCATGGTCATTTTTGACGCCTATAACGTGTGGTACTACATCTGTTCTTTGCTCCAAATACACAAATTTGTTTACTTCTAAACATTTGACCTGTAGCAGTGTCGCTTAGTCTGTCGTCGTAATTAAAATGAATGCAAACAACATTTTATATTGGGTCACTTCTGAACAATGCGCTATAACACCCCGTGTTTTTAGCTCATTTACGATGTCATTTACTTCACTATTTATTTTTAGTCTCACACGTGTTTACTTTTAATTCTTATCATATAGTTAAATCGCGTAAACTAAAAATCAACAAATAGTTAAATCGCGTAAAACTAAAAAATCATCAATCAACGGTAAACGGGCATAAACAATTAAATGTTTACTATTAACATGTGTTATCTAATATTTGGAGGATAATTATTATCTTTCCATTTTTTATTTGTATGGTCTCGTAAAACGTTTCGTTTCGCTAATTAAAATACATTTAGGCTTTTGAATTCGTGAGAATTTTATACGTAATATATATATAACAATATGATAGAAAAATTACCAAAACTACCCTTGAAGGACTAAGGTTAATAAGTAAATTCTTCAAAATATATATAATATAATACGTATATTAAACCGGGATGGTATGATTCCGGGTCGTTATCACCCCAACGATTTGTGAAATGAAACACGTTTGATGTTCGGACAAATGATTTGAATTGGAAACAAAGATTCGTTTTTTTTTATCTACTTCTACAAATTTAAAAATAAGCAAATGTTATCAACTAGGCACGGTAAACAATATCGGGAAATCAAACTTTAACTATAAAATGACCAAAACGGGAACACTAAACGGCAGTTAAAACCCTAGCTAAACCTAAGCTAATGAGCTAAATAGAACTAGTAATAAGCAAGTAATAAGCTAGAAAACTAAATAAGCTCTAGTTTTAAAACCAATAACCAAACAGTCCTTAGGGACTGTTTTGAGCTTAATTTTAAGCACTAAAATGGATTCTTACAACTAAGAGCTTAACACTATCTTAAAGTTCAACTAAAGACCTACTTAAAATAATAAGCTAAACACATTTTGAAATCTAATTAAGCAACTAAAAAGCACTAAGAAAAAGCTACAGGCTACTCTTGGTAATTTTGGTTTTTAACTGAAAAAGCTAAAATAAGCTAACTAGGACTCAAAAAGCTATAAACTGACTACTTCTAAGCTAATAAGCTATTTTAAGAACAAATTAAGCTAAAACTTAAAAGCAAAAAAAGCTATAAAATCCTAATAAGCACTTAAATGGATTAAGAACCAAACAGTCCCTGCAAGGACTTTTGAGCTTATTTTTAGGTAAGCTCTTAGATCCTTGTAGGGAAATAGCTTATTAAAGCTTATACTACAACTAAATAGCTACTCTAATCTATTTTTAAAAATGATTTTGAAACAAAATAGCTTAATGAAAAAGCACTTTGAAAACAGACCTAAGGCTTAAATCATGCTAAATTTTACTTTGAAACTGAAAAGACAAAAGGCTTATTTGACAGCTTAAAACAGATAACCTAATAAGCTTAATAAGCTAAAATAAGCTCAAAAATACTTAAACTACCCCTTAATCTACTTGTGCAAGAAATTTGAAAAGCTAAAAGTTATTTTAACTAGCTGAAATTTAAGACTAAAAATGACTAATTGCAGTTTAAAAGCTGCTGATGCATTTGACATGCATATGGACTAAATCTAAAACCCTATTAATGCAGACCTAAAATTATATTTCTAACACTCTTAAAACACAAGTCTAAATGAAAAATAAGTAAATTCAAAAACTAGAACTAATCTAAGCTAATAATGCAAACTCTAATTAATAGGTTTGAACTAATAAGCTATTATCTATTGAAAACTCAACTAACTTAATTCTAACTTATAAAAACAGCTTAAACAATCCTAATTTTGAGATTTAAAATGAACTTAAAAGACCAATAAGCCAAGAACAGCACTAACCTATGGTTAGTGCTGTTGACCCAAACACCCCTTTAACAATCTTAGAAACCATTTAAACTTATGAAAATGCAATCCAAAGCTCAAATCTAAATAACCAGATAATAAACAACTTATAACAGACCTAAAAAACTAAAAACACTAATCCAATAAGCTGAAATCAATAAGCCACTAGCTACACTAATATTTTGGTTTTTTTTATTGATTTTAAGGACAAATTAAACAAAATTAAGATCTAAGCTATTTTAACTAAAAACAAATTATCAAATAAGTCTAATAAGCATAATAACACATTAATAAGCACAAATAAGCAAACAATTAAGCAAAATAAGCTAAACTATACTAAGAAATTTAAGATAGGAAAGCTTAAATGAATACTTACTAGAACCTTAGCTAAACAAAGGTTATTAATGGCTCAATTGAGTAATCTATAAGCTCTAGCTTATTGTAAATAAGCCAGTAAAAGTCCATATGAGCTCTTCCAAAGTAAGCTCATCTTCCAAAAGCTCAAAAATCCAAATAGCCAAGTTATTTAAGCTGTTTTTAGAGTTACAGTAGATTAAATGACTGAATTGAGCTTAATTTGCGCTTAGAGACTCAAAGAGCTTGTATGAGCTTATTAGTAGCTTATGAAACAGTAGCATAAACATTTGAGAGAAATAAGAGCTTATAAGTGAAAATAGTTTATAAGAACTAAATTGTGATTTTATTAATGCTTAAAACTGATTACAATACTTAATAAAAGGAAATTACAAGACCTTAAAAGAAAATTATAATTTTAAACTAAAAAGTTACAAATGCTATTTTAAAAACTAAAGAAAAATGCAGAAAAAGAAGATATTATGTATGAGTGAGTGAGGGCTATTTATAGCCCTTAGCTGAAGCTTCTAGGCTCTTAAGTCCTTCACACGCTCCATTCCATCTTGGCCACTCAATATTCTAATCATTGGAGGAGTCTTCTCAGCCGTTGGATTAGATTTTGGGACACACGGATTGCCAAGGTGGCATCCGTATGTCAGGGTCGTTTGTGCTACTTATGTAAGTGATTTTATTGTAAATCACACATGATTGGAGTGTTTACTCACTTTGCATGTGTGGCATTTTTGTACATATGGACCAATAGAAGCTTCTCATGACGTGATACTCTGCCAAGTTGTACTTAGCCACTTGAATTACCCTTCCATGCCCTTAATTTGCACTTGCCCCTTGATTTTGACTTGAGGTTAAACGGGGACGATGGGTGAACAGTAGTAACTATTTTTCCCGCGTAACTTTTATAAAAGGGGTGGGAGTTTGACTATGCTTTGACCCGGGTTATAACTTGGGCTTATAAAGGGTTTTGGGCCGGTGTTGTGGTTAACAGGAAATGGTCCATGGTGTAACAAGTTAACGGGTGTTAACTCTTTTATATGAAAAGAGTTAACACCGTTAGGGTTTAGGGATTATTTTTGTAATTTGGTTTTCTTTGAGGGACTGATTTAGAAGTTTTAGGTTTTGTCTTTTTATGGTTGACCACTGTTGACCATAGGTTGACTTTTGTTAACCTTGATAGCATTCTCCCGGATCTTGTACACTCAATTCCGTTCCCGTGTCCGTGTTTGTCCGGTTTTGACTGTTTTCTTGAGATTTTTGCATTATCCGTACCTACACAATCACAAAGACAAAACAAGCAATATACAAGCATTTAAAGCACAATTTTGTCTTTTTAGGGCCATTTTTGACATAAAACGAATATGTGTTTTCACACATATCAAAATTCCCCAAACTAAGCGATTGCGTGTCCTTACGCAATATTATATGCTTTATAATCAAATACCTCAAAACTTTCCCAACTAAACCTTTAAAAAGTAGCAAAGACTTTTGTGGGAAAAATTAAGAAATCACAAGTTATAAAACACCATTTTCCCCATTTTTCTAAATTTTTTATTTTTTTATATTTTTTATATATTTTCTTATAATAATAATATAACTGAGATTATTTTGACTTTCGTTATTTCCATAACTGTTAGGGATCATAGAACAAGATGCATTTCGATCCGAGAATGCCCCAAAAAGGATAAATTCATCGTTCCCGACTTTTCACTTATCCAAACCAAGCTTAAAACAAAATCACAGCTAAATATCAGTAAAGATGCTAACACTACTCATATTTGCAACTTGTGAACTTTTTACTCCCGACATTTATTATATCTTAAGTGAGTGTGCTATTTTGAATTTCAACCATGCATCAACGTTTTGCAAAACACTATGCTTCACGTTCCACCCGAGAATATTGAGTTTAAAGGCGAGATCATCCCATGTAGCGACTTTCGTCTCGGCACATCCCAACCTTGCGGCTAAGTGACCAGGCTTTTGACACCCCACAGAGACTAGTATCGGGACTCACGGACCTTAGGTTTCAAAAACTCTCAGGTTTCCCGGATATTCATAGCTTATAAAATAGAATAGTCAAAGTGCAAAAGCATATTTGAATTTAACAAAAAGAAATCAATTTATTAATTTAAACTTAAAATTAAACATTTATGCAATTGTAACCCTCGACCTTTTAGAAGGCTGCAACATCGGTTGTGAGCCGGCAAGATGCAGCAAACTTTTATCAGTCTTGGATTTTTATTATTCTTACTATGGGCTTTCTTTAGAAGACTACCACATCGGTTGTGAGCCGGCAAGAGGTAGTAAACTTTTATCAACCCACAGCTTTTATTATTATATTTTTTATCATTTTATCATCATATATATTTTTTTTTTATTTTATATATAGAAGACTTCTTTTTGAAAAATTCAAGTATAAATTTGAACTAAGACTAAAATTTTTGCTATATATTACATAAAAAATTATTGATTTAAGTTTAATCTCCAAAAACAGCACGTATATTAATCCGATTAAGAGCTTATGGGAGAAAAAGCAACAAGTTACATACATGAGCTCTTAAGATTTCCAAATAATCCTTGTTTAGCATCCTACTCATACCTAACTCTATCATTTTTCGTTCTTCGCAAATTAGCGAACGCTTAGCCTAAAAGTTAAGGAACAAGCTAGAGCTCAACACGCTCGATCGGGTCAAAATTTACTCTTATTCTTACCCACGAGGCAAGATAAGTCAAAATTGTGACAAAACACTTATTTTATTTTTGAAAATTTTTAAAATTTTCATATTTTTGAAAATTTTGGTGGGAAAACGGGGTACGTGAGAACAACGGGTAAAAGTAGGTAAGATCATATCAAAGATATACTACCCCATACTAAAATCAAACATTGTCCTCAATGTTTCCTAGCCTAAGACTTAAAAACCCCATACTAGAACTCAAAAAGGTCGAATGCATAACTCAAACATGAAGAAAGTATCACAAAAATCTTTAGCCGTTTATTAAGTGTGCTACACAGATAAATGTTAGCACGATAATAATCTTTAGGATATCGGATTTCCCCAAACTAATGGCAAGCAAAGGCTAGGAAGCTCGAGTGGACCGGGACAAAACACCGAACACGAGAGTCTTCAGAAAATTTGGGTTCATCCTGCAAACAATCACAAGTACAAACAACAAACACAAAGAACGGAAGAGTACAAGCCTCCTCACAACACATTAGAAATAAGAAAGAAAATAGAAAATGGATAAGCATGGGGTGCCTCCCACGAAGCGCTTTGTTTTTGGTAACCGAGTCACATAGCTTGACTCGATCCCTGAATTCATTCGTCCTTAGGGAAAGTCTGGAGATCCGGGACAACCATGGTTGGTGTGTCCCCTCCGAAGTAGTGCTTAAGTCGGTGGCAATTCACTTTGAAGTTTGATCCGTCAGAGTGAGATAATTTGGCAGTGCCATATGGAAAAACTTCGGTAATAGTGAAAGGGTCGAACCATCGGGTTTTAAGTTTTCCCGAGAATACTTTAGACGAAGTATGAAAAGCAAGACTTGATCACCAACATTGAAAATGCGGTTTTTGATCTTTGAGTCGTGAAGCTTCTTCGTCCTCTCCTTATAAATCAAAGAATTCTCGTATGCTTGATCACGAAGCTCATTAAGTTCATTAAGTTGCAGCTTACGGTGATCGCCCGCGGTTTTAAGATCAAAATTAGCATGTTTTAATGCCCAATACGCTCTATGCTCTAATTCGATAGGTAGATGACACGGCTTTCCATACACGAGCTTGTAAGGTGTGCAACCAATTGGTGTCTTATAAGCGGTACGAAATGCCCATAGAGCGTCATCAAGCCTATCGGACCATGAGGCACGATTTTCTCCAACTGTTCTTTCTAAAATACGTTTTAACCCACGATTCGACACATCAACTTGACCACTCGTTTGAGGGTGGTAAGCGGTAGAAAGACATGAGCTACCCCATACTTAGACCATATACTTTCGCAAATTTGTCATACAGAAATGTGGTCCTACGATCGCTTATAATAGCCCTCGGTGTACCGAATCGGTAAAAGAGATTTTTCAAAAACGTAACTACAACTCTAGCATCATATGGGGAGGCGCCTTGGCTTCAACCCATTGGGATAGATAATCGACGGCTATGAGTATGTACTTATTTCCTCTAGATGACGGAAATGGTCCCATAAAGTCTATGCCCCAAACATCAAAGATTTCACATACTTGGATGGAATTTTGTAGCATCTCATCACGTTGTGAAAATTTTCCCTGACGCTGGCATGAGTCACAGTTTTTGACTAACTCATGGGCATCTTTGTAGATTGTGGGCCAATAAAATCCGGAGTCAAAAACCTTTTTGGTGGTGTAGTTGGCATCGTAATGTCCCCTGGTGGGTCCGCTATGGCAAGCTATGAGGATGTCAGCAGCTTCTTGGCCTGAAACACATCGCCGGATCACTTGATCCACACAGGTTTTGAATAGAAAAGGGTCGTCCCAAAAATAGTGTTTGACATCTTTAAAAAATTTATTTTTCTGCTGAGTTGACATTCCTTTGACAATGAAATTCCGCGCGTGGTAATTTGCATAATCGGCAAACCACGGGGTACTTGGGTCACCACGAGAAGTCACCATATTAAGTGTTTCGAGAGGAAAACTTTCGTTTATTTCCTTTGGATCGAGAACATTTTCATACGGGTTTTCTAATCGGGACAGATGATCGGCTGCATAGTTCTCAGCTCCCTTCGTATCAATTACTTTAAAATCAAATTCCGAAGAGTAAACCATCTTAGCAAACTGCTTTGCATCTTTCTTAGCAAATAGTACTTAAGGGTCGAATTGGTCCCGTATACACTATGCGTTTATTCATGATGAGGGTAATGACCGAATTTTTCGAAAGCGTACACAAAACCAAAAAAAAAAAAAAACTAACATTTCCTTTTTTGTTGTGGTGTAGTTCGATTCTGCCTCGGTCATTGTTTTGCTTGCATAATGTATAAGCCTAAAGTGTTTCTCAATTCGTTGCCTCAGAACCGCACCTATGGCATAGTCGCTAGCATCGTACATAAGCTCAAAGGGCTGGTCCCAGTTGGGGGCAATCAGAATTGGAGCTAGACTTCGGTTATTATTCTTTTTTTAAGGTCTGAAAAGCTTAATGCATTCCCTCGGATGAAAATAAAGGAGTAAGTTTTCTCAAGGAGATGTGTCATGGGTCGAGAAATCTTTGAAAAGTCCTTGATAAATCTACGGTAAAAACCTGCATGTCCGAGAAAACTCCTAATACAATTTGACAGGAAAGTTGGTGAGGTAATTTAGCAATGACGTCTATTTTAGCTTTGTCGACTTCGATTCCTTTCTTTGAAATTTTATGTCCAAGTACGATGCCTTCTTTCACCATAAAATGGCTTTTTCCCAATTTAGAGCCAAATTAGTGTCTTCACACCGTTTAAGCATCTTCTCTAAATTGGAAAGGCACGTAGAAAAAGAATTTCCAAAAACTAAAAAGTCATCCATGAAAACTTCCATTGTCTTTTCAATCATATCATGGAAAATAGCCATCATACACCTCTGGAACGTTTTCTGTTTGCATCTCGTGCTACTAGTGCAGCAGTAACACCTTGGTCAATCATTGCCTGAAGTTGGGCATTGGTGACAGTTGCGGTGGTAAGATTTTATGTAAAAATAACCCGAGAAACCATCAAGGAAATAATAGTATTTATTTCCTGCGAGTTTCTCAAGCATTTGATCCATAAACGGCAAAGGGAAGTGGTCTTTTCCGGTAGCTTCGTTCAACTTACGATAATCAATACAAACTCTCCATCCCGTTACAAGTCTTGTTGGTACTAATTTATTTTCATCATTGGTCACTACGGTCATCCCTCCTTTCTTTGGCACACAGTGCACTGGGCTCACCCAAGGACTATCCGAGATTGGGTAGATCAATCCATGTTAGCCTCAAAATATTAAGTCGAACAATGGAAGTTTGTTCATAATTATATT
>BQNB010050784.1:0-41336 GCA_026074375.1 Tanacetum coccineum | reverse complement strand
AAGGTTCATTGTCAAGCATAATATATTTTTTATAGAAAAAGCTGGTCAAATTTCAGAATAGACGTCTACTTGGACTTAAATGTGAATTTTTCTGGTTACAAGCAGTGGCTGAGCTTATTCATAGGACACATTTACTGTGTTTAGTTGGAAGAGGACGATTGATTGATAGTGCATGTGATGATCCTCTCATTCAGTTTATATTAGTTTATCATTACATACACTTGACATGGAGTGCTAAGATGTGGCAGATGTAATTTTCTTTTTATGGTACTCGTTATGGTATATATACTTTCATAACGTGCTACCCAAGTTCATTATGTATGTGCATAAGATGTTTAACATAAGTCCTCAATTGAGTTCTTTTCATATTGTAGATCCTTTCCATGTGGTGAAGAGAAAATGAGAAGGTACGTGGAGCTTGATGAGGCATGGAACTTATGTGGTTCCTTTGCAGCAAGCGCTGCTGGCCTCGCGATCCAAACTGATGGTATCTTCTCATGGTAATTTTATTATTAGATTATTAACAGATTCTTATTCAATGCATTATCTTCTCATAATATATATATTTAACAAGGAAACATATTAGATGATAGTATAAATCCATATATGTGTCAAGGATCAAACAAGTTAGTTAAAAGATCGGATAAACATGTATTTTTAGTATAAAAATAGGCATTAGAAGATACAATTATGCTGCAAAATGGTATGCAAAATAATACTACGTAACTATGCTTGACCAGTGAATAATGAATATAAAGCAAAGAAAAATGGTTAATTTTTACAAGCTTGAACTTTTAGTTAAGGTAACTGCTCTTTCACTTTGAATTTCTAACTGAATTATGATTTGTAATTGAATCGTGGCATCATTTTGCATATTATTTTTTCGTGGCAATAGTGATTTTAATAAGATATGACAAATGAGAATGAGGGCATTATGATGCCCTATTCATTCATATCATTCTGGCACGTTAAGCTTAGTAACTATGGATATATTCTATGGAAGGATGAGCTCCGGCTCCGTGTAAGTTTTTCTCTTGGACCTTCAACTCTTCCAAGTTATTTTTTAGGACCTTCAACACGTTCAAGTTCTTCTACGGGCCGGGACCTTCTTGATCTGCACCAAGTCTTGAAAAGTCAGAGCGCTCAAATCGCAAGCTCTTAGCTATAAAGATAAAGATACTGGAGGCAAAACTAGATATGAAAAGGCATCTCGAGAACCATGCATGTCAGTGAACTGCAATACTTCATGAGTCTTTAAATGACTAGGAAAAACTTGGTTTGAAGTAGTTTCATTAGCCAAATCAAATAAACACTCGTTGTTTATTTGAATGTGTTAATAATGTCTAAACGTTTATCAATTTGTAATGTAATTTGTATGTTAACCAGATGAATGTTAACTTTGTAATCTTAACTAGATGAATGTAATTCAATTTGTAATGTTTAAACGTTGGCATTGTATTTCAATGATAGTGTCGTCAAAGTTTTCGGTCAAAATTTCCACCTGTTTTGGCCACGGTCAAAGACTAGACCCACGTTTTTTTTGTCGTGTATGTAGAGGCTTTTGGCGAGGACTCCTTTGTAATTTTACCATAGTAATTTTACCGATAACATTTTAAGACTTAATTTGCATTATCTATAATACTTACTGTATAGTTATTTTTTTAATTTTTTTAAACATTCAATAGCAACTTATACATTTAATAGTTATTTTTACAACTTTTATTGAGTAGAAACCCTTTAGAGACGACGGTGTCCTCTCTAAAGCCTGATATTTTTAGAGACGATATAGTTGTCTCTAAATGCTAAATCGCAATAATTTACCCAGTTAATCACCATAATCACTATAATTAGTTAGAGACGATGCGGTTGTCTCTAAAAGCTTGGATGGAAAACGAAAAGCTACTTGGCGGGGCGAATGTTGGGCGGAGGACTTTTAGAGACGACACTGAGAAGCTTAGATTTTTGTCGTTTAGCGGCTTTTAGAGACGACTTTCCGTCGTCTCTAAAAGTGGCGTCCATAAAGACCCTAATTCCTGTAGTGTTACCGGGCTACCGTACAAGCTTTGCTTCCTATTGAAAGCACATATTACAATTAGAAAAGTTAAACGTTTCTCATTTTTGGATCACAAATAGATGTAGCTTCCAATTGGATCAAGTGTCCCCTTGTACCTTTTCCATCTACCTTTTCGATCTTTTAGACATGATCAGGTGGAAAATAATAGAAAGTTGACAAATATATCATCAGTTTTTGGAGGATCAAAGAAGAAGATATTACTAGTAGCGTAGATTAAAAGATTTCTTAAGGACGTACACCAATGATCTGTACAAGAGACAATTGCTTCTTAATCGTAAAATACTTGCACAAATAGATATATCAAATACGAATTGTCTTTATATGATTTTCAATGAGATCATAAAAGAAGTGAGTTAGAAGGATTCTACGTCATACTTTATTATTGTATTACAGTTAATTTTTTTTAACAATAACTACGTAAAGAGGACGATCGATCAATGATCATGCATCCCGGCCGGTGCACACCTAACCTTTGCTACCACTATAACCTCCAACCGAAAATTGTTCAATTGCAATCAATCTTTTTGTGAAATATCAGTCATCTCGATCTTGATTGATGCAATTTCAACATCATCGCACCCTAAGATCGGCACAAACGTCAGCAGAATATAGTCTTTGTTGTCGCATTGTGTTTCCTTCAACAGCTCAGATAATTCCAACTTCACTCCACTGTCCTCAAACCTTTCATCACCTAACGTTTCCGGAATCTTCGTGAAACATCCTGCATACTCACTGTCACGCGGCGTGATTGTGGTTAGATGTTCGTCACATCCATTGACAATAATGTTAAACTTCACCAATTTCTTAAGGTTGTACTTCACTTTATCAATAATCAGCATCTCTTTTGTTGATAAATTGAATTTGTGGTTAGCAGGCCTTGGAACATGAACATTGACAATCTCATTTATCTTCAATGGATTTATTTGAAGTTGTGTTTCATTCAGTCTTTGCCCTTGTTACAACACCGCCTGATTTGTTGCAACGAGGTTGGGGCACATATTTTATCCACGGGGTTTCCGATACCTCATATTCATATCTTAGGTTTTCAAGATTCACCGAATCTTGGTTGTAGACACGAACAATATCCCCTTTCTCGTCGAAAAAAACATATGATTCATTCTTCCATTCACCCTCAGTTGGTTCCAAAGAGTCCACATTCGGTCCACATTGGCATGGTGGACGTAGAACAAAGGATCATACCCGGCGGACAACAAGCTTCCCATGTCCTCATTATTAGGAGTATCAGAATTACCCACCCAAAGGTGCATCCCAGTGTGACAACCGCCCTCGATTGACCCCACTGTCGAATCAACTAATGGGATGCCATCATCACTGACTATTTCATGTCCCCCGAAAAAGCTAACTGTATCTGCAGCGTTGCGTATCATCTATTGGGTCAAACCCAAGCTTTTCCTGTAATCCCAAACGAATGGGTCAAACGGGTCAAACGGGACAAAGCCCAACCCAACTGTCGGATGACAGTTAATTAACTGTCAATGACAGGAATATATATTTTTTATGGGGGGGGGGGGGGGGGGGGGGGGGGGGGGGGGGGGTGGGGGGGATATATTATATAAAAAAGTTATTTTCTAACGACACAATGGTTCACTTGTACCCTTTCATTTTATATAAATAGTTAGGATCCTGTAAAAACAAAAAGATGATGACAGAATTTGTTTGTATAGAAATTGTATTGCAATTGATATAATAAATATTTTGCGTTTTAATTCCTTGAATCGATCCAACAATTGGCATCAGAGCCTTTGGTCGAATTAAACCAAAATCATCACTTGCCTAAAATACAAATATGAACTGTGTTCAATATTCGAATTCAAGCCGCACAAGATTTTTTACCAAAAACATTTTTTTTACAAATCAAAACACGAATCAAAAGACATTTTCGTGTTATATTTTAAACAGTCTTTTTCGTTCAGGCAAATTTTAACGACCGCCACCAAAAGTGATTTTTTTTTATCATCCGGCAACGAAGGGTTTCACCCATAAGTTTAATCGGAAAAATCATTAAACCCCCCAGAAAAGGGAAGATTAGCCACTTTAAAATACGCAGAAATCAATAACCACAAAAGAATCGGATAACAAAAGTCATCACAGAAAAACGAACGAAAATCAAACACCAAAAGGAACAAACACACCTTTTGAAGATCGATAAATTCGAACCGTTTTTCGAATCAAATTAGTTTTGATTCACAGTTATCCAAGGAGAAACCCCTTATAAACGGAGTGTTTTTTTCACCATGTATCCACAAAAGCAGCGGAAAGCCCTAGGATCTCGCACAAAAGGATCAAAGAGTCCGGGTTACGAACCACAAGGTAGAAGAAGAAGCGACACCATCGCCATCATTAATCGTGAAGAATACCACAACAAGGATCAAAAGAACATAACGCCACAAAGGAGAAAACACACTAAAGCCTCCACACTACAAAAAAGAGAGTGCGTCCAATATAACAAAAGGCACTAAGTTATTTAACCTAAGAGTGTAGCAAATTAAAACCCTCAACTTTTCCCTTTTATTATTATGCTATATAAATTTTTTCAGTTTTTTATATAGATAACAGTTTTAGGCTATAAAAAAGTTTACCACATAAATTTCTAGATTTATAACTTTTTGCTAGAACCCGAGAAAAAATATAAGTAATTATTTACATACTATATATATAGAATAATTTTTAAGGAGTAATTAACCTTAAGTTATTCATTTTTAATAATATAAAATCCATCAAGGTAGTTTTTAGAACAAAACTAGCCCGTTACGTTAGATAGCCTTAGGCAACACAAATTTTGAGTATCACCATAAATTGCTCTAACACACTTAGTGTTAGGAATTTTTATTTGGAAGATTTAATAGGATATCTTAGAGATATGAACAAAGAGAAACTGAAGATACTTCTAAAAGAGAATAAGGTACTACGAGTACACCACAATTCCCAATGTCCAATTTTAAAAACCCCGAATTAAAAGCCTCCCCCAACCCTTAAATTTGGATATTTTGAAGGCAAAATTATCCTCGAAATCAAACGGTTTATGGGAACAATAGGAACTCAACTATAAACCCAAGCAGATGAATAAAAAAGATAAAACTGCATATTGCATTCCTTTATCAAGCGTTACCAGAAGAACAACAACTTCAAATCACACTAAAACAAAACTGCAAAAGCATTTGGGATGGGCCTTGAAAATTAGGCACATAGATAAAGAAGAGTCCAACAAGCTAGGCTGCAAACACTCCAAATCTGATTTTGAGATTTACACAATACCATGAAGGAAGGCAAGAAACAATGAAACCTTCAACCTGAAAACTAACAACCTTAGTAAATAAAGCACCAACATTAGGGACACACAATTGCAGATCAACTCTGTACGTAAACTATTAAATGCGTACCTGACAGGTATTTGCAAATAGTTTGCCCGCAATAGAAACAAAATACTCAGGACTATACGAAATGCTCTAGAAGAAGCAATAGTAACTTAAGACTTTGAAGAAAGGATTTAAGTTTAAGAAAGGCAAACAATGGGGACAATTCAGAATAAACAAAGTTCACAACGACACATGAGAAAAAGGAAATATTCTAGAGGAAAGGACGAGGAAAAACCCAAATACTCACAAGGAAGAAACCATGAAGAATTTAAAGGAAGATAGGAAAGGGGAAGAAAACTCTCATCGGAATTAAAATAGAAATAACTACGAAAAACGAATTAATATACTAGCAAAATACGTGCTATGAATGCAAGAAAATTAGGGCACATTGCACCTAAATGTCCTTTAAGGACAAATACCAACGAGCAATCTAACCTCGTTGAAGAAGACTTGGAACCAACCTTGTTAATGGCCATACTAGAGGTTGAAGAGCAAGAAGTCTCGCTACATAAAAATGATGTAGGATATAAAGAGACAAATATGGATAGTCTATGGTATTTAGACAATGGAGCTAGTAATCACATGACCGGAGTTAGAGAATACTTTAAGGATCTAGATGAGGATGTTAGTGGTAATGTAAGATTTGGAGATGGTTCATACATAGAAATAAAAGGAAAAGGTTCAATCGTCATAGAATGTGATGATAGGAAACAAAGAATCATATCACAAGTATATTACATTCCTGACTTAAAGAGCAACTTATTGAGCCTTGGACAATTCACCGAAATTGGTTGTAAAGTAGTCATGGAAGATGACGAACTACGACTTTACGACATGAATCATAAAATCTTCATGAAAGTCACTCGACAAAATAACAGACTTTACAAAGCAAACCTAAGGATAGGTACACCCGTCTGTTTATTAGCAAACTTAAAGGAAGATACATGGTTATGGCACGCAAGATTAGGACACCTGAACTTTGAATCATTAAAAACAATGGCTCAAAGAAATTTAGTCCATGGAATACCCGCCATTAAACATACAACACAAGTTTGTGATGTTTGTTTAATTGGAAAACATAGTAGAGCGCCATTTCCTAAGAAAGCTAAAGCTAGATCTACATCACCTCTAGATTTAGTATATGGAGATTTATGTGGACCAATCACACCACCTACACCATCTGGAAAGAAATACATATTCTTGCTAGTAGATGACTACTCAAGATATATGTGGGCATACTTCTTAAATACGAAAGATCAAGCTTTCGATACCTTCAAAGAGTTTAAGAAGTCAATAGAAAACGAACTAAGAACAACACTAAAAATGTTGAGAACGGATCGAGGAGGAGAATTCACTTCAAATGAATTCATGCAATACTGTAAGGAAAACGGTATAGCAAGACAACTAACTGCACCTTACTCGCCACAACAAAATGGAGTTGTTGAAAGGAGAAATAGGACAATCATGTCCACAACTAGATGTATGATGAAAGCAACCAGCATGCCACAAAACTTTTGGGCTGAAGCTGTTAGACATACCATTTACATCTTAAACAATGTCCCTACAAAAGCACTAGAGGACATCACTCCATATGAAGCTATCAAACAAAGAAAGCCAAATCTAGAAAACTTAAGAATTTTCGGATGCATAGCATATGCAAAGGTACCATCACAACATCTGACGAAATTAGACGACAGAAGTATTAAAATGGTATACCTAGGAAACGAGCAAGGATCAAAAGCTTATCGCTTATTTGATCCAATAACACAAAGGATATGTGTTAGTAGAGATGTGAAGTTTAAGGAGAATGAAACATGGGATTGGAAGGATTACATGAGTGAGCATACTGACAACGAACCAGAATGGACAGATTTCAGAATAGAAAATCTTGAACATCATGATCATGAAATTCAACCACTAGAAGAAGATAATGAATTTCCAAATAATAATGATGATTATGCATCACCAAGAAACTCTCCCACACACTCTCAACCATTTCACACACCCTCTACACGATCTTCAGAAATAAATTCCCAAGATACACTCATCAACTCGTCACCATCTTACAATCAAAGTAACAATGACTCAATTCAGTCGAAACACTCCATCACAACATTGAACCATTAACAAACGAACCAATTAAGAGGTTTTAGAACACTAAAGATCTATACTAGACACATGAGGAATTAACTACTACGTGAAGACGAACCTAAGAATTACAAGGAAGCATCAACCGATCAAAAATGGATCGAGTCAATGAAGGTCGAATTAGACTCCAATCAATAGAAAACAATACATAGGTATTAACTACTCTATCTACCCAGAAAGGACATAAAGCAATAGGCTATAAAATGGGTATTTAAGACCAAAAAGGGATATAATGGAAACTAGTCAACATAAAGCAAGACTAGTAGCGAAAGGCTACATACAAGAGCAGATGCAATAGACTTTGAAGAATCTTCGCACCAAGTAGCTAGGATGGAAACAATTCGCCACTACTTGCCATAGCTCTAACAATAAATGGGAAGTACATCACCTTAGATGTAAAAATCTGCCTTCCTACATGAGATTTAAAGGAGGAAGGATAAGCGTCACACACCCCGAAGGTTCATACAGAAACAAAGACCAAAGAAAAAGTCTATAGGCCATCAATAAAAGCAACTATAATGGAACAAAGACAAGTCCCACGGCTTGGAATAAATACTAGACCCCACCTGTGAAATCATTAGATTTTAAGAAATGTTGCACTGGAGCAAGGTATCTACTCCAAGAGATCAAAAGACTCATAATGCTAATAGGAGTCTATGAAGATGATCTAATCAAACACTGCACACCAAAGGAAGAAATTGACAATTTCAAAGCTCAAAGTAGGAAGAAAAATTTCGAAAAGGGCGATTTAGGATTATTAGCCTATTTATTTAGCATAGCAGTCACACAGAACAATGGTGACATATTCTTATAAAGCACTCACATACCTAGCAAAACCTAAAGGAAGCTAGAAATGATAGACTACAAACGAAACATTAAATTACCAAATGGATCCAGGCAACAAGATTATCAAAGTATTACAGAAGGAACAATGGTCAACTCAACAGAATATAGAAGCTTACATTTGGATGCTTAAAGATATCTGCTTCACACAAGGCCCACTAAAGTTATTCATAGATTACTTAGTCGTTTTTATGCAAGAACAAGAGAACAACCACATGAAAGCCATAAGACAAGTACAACGCTTAATTACAAAAGGAAAACAAAGGATCATTGAATCACACTACAAACAACACGGAGGAAACGAGATACATGGAGACAGCGACAGTACCTACGGAGTCATACTCAAGAATGATAAAGGAACTACCCAGCATAATCTTTCTACTACGTAAGAATCACCAATCAGAGCTGGAGCACACAAAAACAAGCCACTGTAGCACTATCATCATGTGCGTCCAGAGTTCCATTGCACAACCGCAGCAGCAACACAAGCATTATGGTTAAAAAGGTTACTAGCAAACTCACACACTCTAGGAACCTCCAGAAGAGAAAAAATTACAATACCGTTGACAACAAGTCTGCGATAGCACTAATGAAGAATCCAGTATTTCACGGACGAAGCAAACATATCGACACGAAGTACCACTTCAAATCAAGAATTGTGACGAAAGAAAGACATTCATGTCAATTTCGTAAGTGGAGAAATACCAAACAACATACTCCACAAAAGCACTCCCGAAGATCAAATACCTTAACATGAGACAACTCATACGAACTAAAGAAACCTACGGAGCAATGTTTGTGATTAGGGGGGAGAATATTGGGTCAAACCCAAGCTTTTCCTGTAATCAAACGTATGGACAAACGGGTCAAACGTACAACAGCCCACCCCAACTGTCGGATGACAGTTATTAACTGTCAATGACAGTTATTTTCTGAACCGACACAATGGTTCACTTTGTACCCTTACATATTTTACTATAAAAATTAGGATCTGTAAAAACAAAAAGATGATGACAGAATTTGTTTGTATAGAAATTGTATTGCAATTGATATAATAAATATTTTGCGTTTTAATTCCTTGAATCGATCCAACATCATCTGCCTATTCATTAAAGCACGATTGATTCGTATCTGATCTACTCGAAAAATGTAACGATCTTTGGCTCCATAATCAAGATCGACAACTGCTGGTCTGCGGTGATTGTTGCGATAGCTATCATAGAGAGCATTATCTATTTCCCAAGCTTCAAACATGGCTGGAATTTCCATTCCATCCCTATTGTCCCAGTTCCAATAGGGTAAGGCAAAAGTTCAGTCGTTTATCAACTCTCCTAGTATCCTCTCAAAGAAATAGAGGTACCAGCGATGGAATGGAAAGAAGAGCCACGAGTTATGAATCTTTAGTTTTCTTTCCGGCTCACCATTCTCTTTTAGAGGATAAATGCCATTGCTGTAGGCGCAATGAAGTTTGGCTTGGTTATTGAAACTGCGAGGGTCATCATCTGGTAGTGCCTTCAATTTCTCAATCACTTCTTTAAACTTGTTGAGATACTCGAATGAGGCTTTTTGTAACGGCTGTCTTTTGCGTGGCACTTGTGGTGTAACTAGCTTGTAGTCTTGTACTTGTTTCGTTGACAGTGGAAGGCAACATTTATTACTTCTTACGCCATTTTTTGATTCAAAGCCCACTTCGGGGTCCTTGCAAGATAAAATATAGTATGGAAAGGTACTTTCCTTGGCCGTAAACGCCGGTGTGAGCTTGCCGGTGTCAAAGAAGTCATTGAGCTGTAGGAGCAAGTTACTTGTGTCAGTTGTGTGGAGTGATACTCGTTGGGAGGGTGAACTAACGGTGGTGGCAATGGACAAATTTAAGAATTGAAACGACACTATGGACAAGATCATGAAGCTTAAAGACTCCATATTGTTTGTACGTGTTTGTTGTGTGCTCAAGATGCTGCGAGTTTTACTTTTTTATAGAGTATTTTGTGCTACATCTACGTACCTAACCACATTAGAAAAAACATAACGCTAAGTTCATGCATGATACCTTAAAAGGAACGTGCCTTTTGCTCCTTTTTCAAGTTCTTATTATGTCAAGCATGCTATGTGATAGTACTAATTAAAAAATTAAATGACACCTGTCGATCAGATCTCCATACGATGACCTAACAGTATGATTTAACCTACGACAAATCAAAGTATAGAATAAAAATGAATTGTTAAACAAAACCAAAGTTAATTCAAATTATATATAATTTAACCCGATTAAAATATATGCCATAATGATCATGCTAGTTTATTTAGGGAATTTTATAATACTCAGACTTAAATTGACATTTATTTCTAACTTGATTTAACTTTTTAACATATTGTTAAAAAAATTCTAATTGCTAAAATTAGCTCTTTTTGGTATCTATTCTCAGTGTGTCTCTTGTTCTTTGCCCGCCCTTTTATGTTGCTCATTTTGCTTCTAGCGCCTTCTTTGTTGCCTTTGTTTGTTTAAGGGTAGGATAGAGGTTGTAGATAGGGATGGTCACCTGAGTTCATGTCCTTCTGTTGGGAGGGGTAGACGGGTGTAGGGGAATAGGAGATATGATAGATTAGCGGGTACTCATAGAATTGAGGTGGGTAGTTGGAACGTAGGGTCTTTAACTGAAAAGCTTTTGGAGCTTGGCGACGCCCTAGGGAGACATAAGGTTGACATAGCTTGCTTCTAGGAGACTAAATGGAAAGGGTCTAGAACGAGGGAGGGTAACGGCTACAAGCTTTGGTACTCGGGCTCTAGCACAGCTAGAAACCTTGTAGGAGTTATTTTAGCGGCGAGACTTAAGGATAATGTTATGCGTGTGACTAGGAGTAGCGATAGGATCATGGCGATTTCAATGGTTATTGATGGGGAGATCGTTAACTTAATCAGCGCATACGCTTCGCAGGTGGATCTTAACGACGCGGTAAAGTAGAGATTTTGGGATGCTCTGGACGAGCTTGTGAGGGAGTGCCCGACTGACCAGCGATTGATTATAGGAGGCGATTTAAACGGCCATATCAGAGTTGCAGCAGATGGAAACACGGGAGTACATGGAGGTTTTGGTTTTAGAGCTAGGAATAAGGAAGGGCGCGCGATTTTGGAGTTTGCTACCGCACACGACTTGGTAGTAGCGAACTTTTTCTTCAAGAAGAGTGACGCCCACTTAATTACCTTCTAGAGTGGGGGTCACAACACCTAAATTGACTATTTGCTAGTACGCAAAGGAGACCTTAGAGCATGCAAGGACTGCAGGGCCTTCCCAAGTAAGGCATGCTCATCACAACACAGGTTGGTGATCTTGGATGTACTTTTCGAGAGGCAACGACATAAGAGGGAGGCGATATGGAGGACGAGGATTTTTCGGAAGAACCTGAACGGGGATGCGGTAGAGACTTTTAGAGCTACAGTCTCCGAGAAACTTTTAGCTTTGTAGGAGGACATGTCAGCCAGTAACGCTAATCAGATGTGGAGCACCCTTGTCTGAGTTATTAAAGATGCGGAAAAGGACTCCTTAGGTGCGGCTAGTAAGTCAGCTAGAACTCATTCAACTCACAGGGAATCTTGATGGTTTAATGAGTAGGTGTAAACCAAAGTAGCGGCAAAACAATATAGGCTTAAAGAACTTCTTTCGTGTCGCGAGGGCAATCAAGAATATATAAACATGGCTAAGGAGAGGTATAAAGTAGCTAAAAGAGAAGCAAATATAGTAGTAGCCCAGGCAAAAGACAAAGCATACAAAGAATTGTATAAGAAATTAGACTCCAAAGATGGGGCAAATGATAGATACAAGATTGCTAAATCCCGAGAGAGAAGAAGAAGGGATCTAGGAAGCATAAGATGTATCAAAGATGAAGGAGGTAGAACCATTGTGATGGAAGAAGATATTAGGAAAAGATAGGTAGAGTATTTCTCCTCTCTTTTCAACGAGTATCCTTCTGATAAGAGTAGACCCTAAGGAAGTTAGGAAGTAATGAACTCTAGCCCACACATGCTTTACGACTGCTACTACTCGAGGATCAACCAAGGAGAAGTGAGGACTGCATTACAGAAGATGGGGAGAAACAAAGTCATAGGCCCGAACCAGATTCCTATTGAAGCATGGAGGTGCCTGGAAGATAAGGGGGCAAAGCGGCTGACTTGCCTTTTCAACAAGATCTTCTTAAGCGCAAATATGCCTGATGAATAGAGGCTTAGTAAAGTCATTCCCATTTACAAGAATAAGGGCGACGCGCAAGCATGTAGAAACTATAGGGGTATCAAGCTCCTTAGCCACACCATGAAACTTTAGGAGAGAGTTATCGAGAGAATGTTAAGAAGGGAGACGAGGGTGTCAGAGAACCAATTTGGGTTTATGCCTGGAGGGTCCATAACTGAGGCAATTCACCTTCTTAGAAGCCTTATGGAAAAGTATAGGGAAAGACAAAGAGACTTGCATATGGCCTTTCTATACCTAGAAAAGGCCCATGACATTGTCCCGCGTGAGTTGGTTTGGAGAACCCTAATAAATAAGGGAACACCAAGGAGATACTTAAGAGTCATAAGAGATATGTACAAGGGGGCAAAGACCCACATAAGGATCATAGTAGGGAACACAGAGCTTTTCCCTATGGAAGTAGGTCTTCATCAGGGTTTACCCATTAGCCTATACCTCTTTGACTTAATACTGGATGAGCTTTCGTGGGGGATCTAAGAGAACATCCCTTAATGCATGATATTTGCAAACGATGTTGTGTTGATTGCAATATTGGTGGAAGAGTTAAACAATAGACTTGAGAGTTGGAGGGAGGCACAAGAAGGCAATGGCCTACGAGTGAGTAGAGAAAAGGCGGAATACCTTAGATGTGATTTTAGTAGGTATGAGGTCGTCCACTAAGAAGTGATATTCGTATCGGAGACTAGATCCTTCAACCAAATGAGTCTTTTAGATATTTGGGTTTGGTGATACATAGATCCAGAAGAATAGACGAAGACGTTGTTCATCGTATTAGAGCAGGTTAGGTGAAAAGGAGGGCGGCCTCATGAGTCCTATATGATAAGAGAATTCCCTTAAAGTGCTAGCCGATCATGAAAGATGAAGTGAACAAGGTGGAAGTGGCAGAATTCAGAATGTTGAGGTGGACTTATGGTAAAACCAGGGTAGACATGATATCAAATGGAGTTTTTAGAGCAGAACTTGATGTTGACTCTATAATCGACAAGATGAGGGAATGAAGATTGAGATGGTTTGGGCATGTCAAGAGGAGACCACAAACTGCACCGGTTATGAGAGTTAAAGCTCTATTAGTCGACAACTCGAGGAGAAGCGGTAGACCTAAACTTAGATAGGAAGATAGACTTAAGCAAGATATGAAAGAGCTTCTCTTATCTGAGGACATGACCTTTGATAGAAACGCGTGGAGAGATAAAATTAGGATTAGCGGGTAGGATTTTTAGGCCTTTGATTAGGTCTTGTGTTTAGGTTTGTAGGACCTTCGTAGCAACTTTGCCTTGTGCATTTAGGTTCTTGCGTCTCATAGCTAGTTTGCCTTTAAGTGCCTAGGAGCCCCTTTTTACTTTCCCCTTAGGTATTGCTCCCCATAGTTTCTCTCTTAGGCTAGTCGCTCTTTAGGCGGTTAGGAGCCCCTTTTCCCTTTTTTTTTACTTTGCCCTTGGATATAGCTCCCCTTATATTTCTCTTCGGCGACTTTTCTTTTTGGATTTTAGACTCCCCTATCTTTCTCTTTAGTCTTGGTTCCGTCTTTAGACCCTTTGTTTTGCTTGTGCTGCCCCTTTATGCTCTTGTTGTATGCGGTCTGACCTATTTGCTATGTTGTTTTTGTTTGTGTTGTGGTCCCTTTTTAGGATCTTTGTAAGTATTTCTCTTGTGGCTTATGCTCCTTTAGGTGTTTTCTTGTTTTGATGTCTCTTTCGTGCTTGTATGCTTGCTTGCTTTCGTTATTTGCTTGTTGCGTTTATGGCTAGGTTTTTGCTAATGTGCATTTATGTGTTCTCTCTTGTTCTTTTATGTGTGTATCTTGTGCCCTTTGCTCGTTTGGTTGTTTATTCATTTTCCTCGAGTTTATGATGTCGATTGCTTGTATGCTTCTTCTCCGTATTATGTTTGGGTCGATCCCTTGCCTTTGCTTTTGCCTTGTTTTTGATCTCTTTCCTTGAGCAACACCATTATGCACACGTACACTGGCCGGAGGTCCCTGGAAAGAGTCTCTTTACTTCTGGGTTTATCTTGGAGGTATGGGGTGAGATCTGTCTACATTTACCTCCCCATACCTCGCTCCGACATGATTGGATATGTTGTTGTTGTTGTATTATGTACTTTAATTTTTAAATATATATTTTGTCTGTTTAATATAAAATGCTTAACTGTATCTATATATATAGCATTTTCAGCTAGTGTTGTCCTATAATCTGACGTAATATGATCTAGTATATAGAGAGAAATATGGTGCAGAAACTTAAATAATGAAAGAAATAAGGACAAAAGATATAAATGTATTGTGATGTCACCCTATTGGAATTTGTTAACTAATTAACCTATATTATCATATAATTACGCAGTGGATATGATCCCAAAGGGATGCGTATGGCGTGACTAATTAACATAAAAAAATAACCGAATGGCGTACCTTTTAGCTCTTAATTCTTGGAACAAACGAAAAATACGAACACCCTTATGTTCTTGAGATACCCACGAAACTAATAAACTAATCAACAAAGGAGGTGATCTCTATATCTAGTCCACACTACACATCATAGAATACAACCCGAATGCTAGTTCTTATGATTCACAATCAAGAACAAAACCCATGTTTTTTTTTCTTATAAATTTCGATCCATAATCCCTAAGAAATAGGGTTTTAATCAAATTTAGGGTAAAGAGAGAGGAGAAGCATTAGTTTTGTGTTTCCAAAGTCCTTGTATTTATAGGTTGAGATTAGAGCTTTTCTAATCCTAATACAATTACTTCGGGAACAAGAAAACTATTTCTTTCCTTTTTCTTACTCTTGTATGTACCCCATTAATCCCATATAGTCTTACCATATTGATTTTTGGACTTAATTGTTTAACATGTACAATACGTATTAATTAAATAACCTTTCATTAATTATTCATTAAACGAAGTAACTAACGACCACTAATCGTTTCCATGAAATATAACTAATATAATGAATATACTTACTATAAATATATTAATTACATTATTAATGGTTGTATCTCGATGTATACGTGTGTGGCCTCATAGACTCACGAATCTCTAGCCATATAAATATCGATATGACATGAGCACTTTCCAATAGCTCCCACTTGCAAAATTCATAGTCACATGATATACTATACTAACATTAGTAAGCGTCTAACAACACGCCAATGCTCCTAGAAATACCTGAGTATGGTTTCTTAAACGTCTTAGTATAAATGGTTTCTTCTTAATCATCTTTTTGTTACAGATACAGTGTTAAAAATGGATATGAGTCAAAGTCATCCCATTATTTAATGATTATGTTTCTCGATATAGATATTGAACAAGATTACCAAACTAATCAAGATTCATCTTAATTACATTTGGGTGTGGCCACACATACATCTAATCAATTCATCGAGGGGCCTATTAGTATCTAACTCAAGAAACACGTGGAGGAACAAATTTTATTTTGACTACAAGTGTCATTCATGCGCTTCACAACAATTCTAAAAATAGTTTTTATAAGTAACTTATTTAGGATAGTGTTTAACTAGAATCAATAATTGTCATCCACATATGCAAGACATGCTTGCATCTCAAGTCTAAGGATGAGCAAAAACTATACCATACGTGGAATTCAATTAATGATGCCGATCTATAAAGTACGTTCTCATAGGTTGGGGTAGTCCAATAATCATCACCAATGAATAACATATGAGTTTAGCAGACACATCCTTTAATATCCTAAGAATATGACCAATCACTCACATTTATCTTAACTTAACAATACTCCTGTATCGTTAACCGACAATTGACAGCTTTAGAATAAATAAATTTATTTGTAAGTTTAAACATGAAAAATATAGAACATGGTAGTATAAATAAAAATGATTATACCAGGTATATCAATTTATTATTTTAATAAAACTACTTACAGTTCCATTATTTAAATACTAAATAAGATAAATGCATGATCATCCTAATTAAACACTTATGTCTTTAGTCACAACAATTACACCCTATTGGAAAACTTATGTCTTTAGTCACAACAATCACACTTGTTGATAAGGAATAAATTCCATGAACAAATCAAGTAGATCCTGTGAAGCATTGAGAATACTTATTTTAAAATTTCACAAAAAGTGAAAAGTTTGAATATTATGATGATTGTCACTTTGTATGTGTGCACTCAAGTTCAAGTATCACTTATATGAGTATTAACACACTACATTCCATAAGGTGTATGACATCAGAAAAACACTTATTGGAGACAGTCATCTCTACAGCTTCTCAAATTGTAAAGCATTCTTATTCTTTCGATGTATTATGCACATATGCTTTTTAGCCAAGCACGTGTAGTCAGCAATGTTATCATCCATTATGAAACCCTGCCAAGACTAGGATTGAGTATCATCTCAATTAAACAAGCACTAGTGTCTACAACTAACACTATGCTTAAATCCATAAACTATGAACACTTCATTGGTAATGTTTAGATCTCACTCAAACATAGGGTTTGTTGACTATGATAGTTACTCCATGATTGTCGTAATGTATATCCATAGTCTCTTCATTACTAGGACGACTGTAAGCCTAGAAATGAATTCCTAATCCAAACAACATCCATCAAAATGTTCCTTTTAATAGTTATCTAACGACTTTCACTTAGACACCAATTTCCAATGTTTGTCAAATCATCTTGCACTTATGAAAATGATACAACTATCCCCATATACAATATGATGTACATAATAAATCCTTTAGTTAGACATAAGGTTTCCATTTATGTGTTCAATCTCATCAAGTTAGATAGATCATTCAAGTTTCACTCAATGATATTTCATATTGTATTAGACTTAATTCACCATATATGTTTAGTTTATCAAACATATATTATACGGTTGTATATTTTATTTTATAAATCTCTTATAAGAAACTTTATTTCAAACAAAGGGATAAGATTTTACTTAGGTGAAAAATTAATTCTAATATGTTTAACAACATATTTGATTTAAGAAAAATAAAAAAAGTGCTCCCAGCAGCTCTTAGGTGTATTCATGAGTTATCTTTGTTATAATTATAAATCAAATACAAAAAGTGTTTGATTTAACAATTAAACTTAAAATACAACTATTATAAGCGTGCTTTGATCCATACTTGGATTCTTGCATTTTGTATACTTTGTAAATATTATTTTGGATTCATAAACCTCTTTTGATTACACACCGTCCTCGCAAAGATAATCATTTCATAAAAAGTTTTGATATCCAATTGTCATATCTTATATTCATGAAAACAAGTATGACAATTTAATCATCTTTATATATTTAATGTTCATAAATGAAGAAGTTGTAATCATAATCAATTGCTTGCGTATGAGTAAAAAACTCGTGTCATCAGTCGTGCAATAAATGTGTATACAATTTTGTCCATATGAGTCTTCTTTTTAAAGAAACTCATTCTAAACCTCACAGTCTAACCGATTGAAAGATCAATCAAATTCCAAAACTGGTTATCTTTTATCGACAACATCTTAACATTTATAGTTTTGAATCATTCATCGGATTCAAGATCTAATAAGGCATCTCTTATAGTTAGCAGGTTCACCATGATCCTGTAACTCATATTCCTCAACATTGATATAAAACGTATCACTCATATGCTAGAGTTATCCTTGCGGATCTATGAATGTGAGTTACATTATTCTTTGATTTAACATTTTCATGTTTTAGCATTAGTATGACTTCGCTAGTACGTTCAGAAGGTTGTGTATTTTATTATTGTATCTTAACCAAATCTACAGATGCTCCCACTTGCTTTTTGTAGGAAGAGAATGTTCTCCAAATACATAGCATTCAGAGCAATAATAAATTGTTCTCATTTAGGTCATACAAAGTACATTGAAGGTTCTTGATTTTAGTTTGCTAATAACAAAATCCAAGAGATTTTAACAAATTCAAAACATTAATTAAGACTTAATATGATTAATCATATCTTATTACTAGAATAAAATCTTAATTTACCTTCTAGGTTGGATTCATATTAAGTATATACACGACATACTCAATTTTCTAACCTAGATAGCTTTATGAGGTAAAGCAGTTAAAGTTATTAATAATCAAACACTATCAATAGAGTTTGATTTTTCCTTGTAAGACATATCATGAAATTAAGGTATTCCATAAGAATCATTATTGTGAGACAATTACCTAGTTTATATACTCTTCGGCTCACATATTTGTAAACTAAGTCAAACCAAGTGACAGTTCAGGTTTTGGATTCTATTTAGATTAGGTCTACTTACTAGATTCCTATCAATTAAGATTTTTATTTTCTTTTAAGTAGCTTTCTTGTAGTTTATCTTTTCTTTGTGTGTTTGTTTGTAAAAATCCCATTGACTATTCCATTCTTCATTATGAAGAACGTGAATCCACCTTCACCACCCGAATCCCTAACTTTACCCATTAGTAGAAGGCTTCGAGAGCTCAACAAGCTTGTTAAATCCTTGAACTTAGTTGCCCCAACCCTCATTATTGAGCTTTTTTACTTCAAAGGAGAATTAGGATTAGAGAGACTGTTTAAGGAAAGTGAGGATGAGGAAATAGAAGAGGAAGAAGAGGAGATAGAAGTAGAATATGAGGAATAAGAAGAGGCCGATGTATAATACTTTAACAAATTTCCCATAAAAAACATATTAGTATATCATAAGTACCTATTGCACGACCCTCGCCCATCTGTCTATAGGAGATTCCCAATCATAGGAAGAGGCGACCCTTTGAATATAACTACACCATGCAATATAGGTTACATACATGTCAGGAAAGCATACATTGACCTTCCCTAGTGAGCATCATGACTAGTTTGTATTATAACTGGGTTATGAAAAAGCAACTTGTTCTACGAAGAGATCCTGAGAACCCTAGGAAGGTGAGTAACTTTACAAAAATAGTTAGAGGAATACATGTCTTCATAGGGAATTTTACATACATTATGAATTTCTTAGTAGTGGAAGATGTCGAATTGGACATAGATAGCTATCTATCTCATGTAGTACTAGGTAAGCCCTTCGTTGAAATATCCAATTTAACCTATGATCATTCAAAAGGTATAAATATGTTCACGGACGGAATAGATGAAGTTGTGTATCAAATACCCCATAGGGTAGAACAATATCAACTAATGCCAAATCTTGAGAAGGATTTCATGCAAGCCGATTATGTTAGAAGTAAGGATGATACGAAAAGGGGAGTTGACTATGTGATGAAAAATATGTTTGGCTTTTATAAAGAATGCTTGGAACTAGGACCCGAATACAAAGTCAACAAAGATGATATTGGCAGTATGACGGATGATGGAGCCACTTAGGGAGTGTGACTTTGATTCTAGCTACAAGACTCATAAATAAAGAAAAGCACTTGTTGTAAGGTAACCCATCTTTTAATTTTATGCATTTTAGTAGTGTCGTGTGTTTTTATCTTTTATTATTTGTTCTTATATGTTTGAATGCTAAGTGATCATGCTTTGTTTTGTTTTTAACTTTGTCTTAAATTACATACAAAGGTATTTTGCATGAAACAAGTGCAGGGAGGATCTATATGGTTAATAAGAACCACATCAAACATCTAGAATAGATAATTTAGATTAATTCACATTTTTATGTTTGTTTGATTGTTTGTTTGAGTCTTATATTTGTACTAACTGTTTCCATGGATTATGCAAAAAATTTTCCAGAAATAATTAATAGGATCTTTTTAAAAAAAATTCCAGAAAACAAAAAACACAACCTGTTATGTCACTTCTGACCGCATCAGGCTTTGCACCCGGCTACGTCAGACTTGCAAAAAGAGAAAACTACATTTTTTTGAATTTATAAAAATTTATTTTTATAGAATTTCCAAAATTTTTAATTTTCAAGATTTTTAATTTTCAAGATTTTTGGAGAAAGTCACGTTAACATTAATACAAGTATTCTATCTTTATTTGTTTTGCTAGGAGTTAATTTTTGTTAAAAAAGCAAGTTTGTATATTATCTCTCGTTGATTTTATACGGGTATAGTTATCAAAAGAAAGAGGGTTGAAGCATCGTGCTAAGAAAGAGGGTTGAAGACGCCCAACTAGGGGTAGAAAGTTATCAGAAGAAGCTTAACCTAACGAAACCAATGTTCTTCGTGGACGACATTCAATACAAGCTGCCATACACTACCATGGGAACTCTAAAAGGAGTAGTGTACCCCAACAAGAATGGCAAAAATACGTTGACGAGATATGATAAGTACATAAGTTTAGTGATGCTACGCTCAAACGTGTTAGGATATGGTAACGCCAGTCTGCAGGGTCGAGAGTAGACAATACAAGATGATGAGAGGTCAAAGATGATGAGGCGTAAGATTGAAAAGATTCTGAAGGTGCAAAGACAGTTAATATGATTGGAAAGCTTCGTTGGCGGACGACCAATGGCATATGACATTAGACTTCTTGTAAGGCTTGAGTGACCAAAGGCATATGACATTAGACTTCTTGTAAGGCTTGATCACTCACAGCTATATTGTGTCTTAGGTCCTAGTTAAGTATGTACGAAGTTACTATGTAATGTATCCCATATCTCCTACATGAGAAAACATGTAAAGGCTCCTTCCTCTATAAAAGGAAGCCTTAGGGTAAGGATGTGGGTGGTGAAACTTATTATTCTATGGTATGCATATGAGTATTTCTCTCTAGCTTGCTCTCTCTCTCTCTCTCTAAGTTTCCATCAATCTCTCTCTTTCTCTCTAAACCTAAAACATACTTTGTGTGATTGATAACAATATTGTATTACCTACAATTGAACCTTACCATCTGCAAATACTTTGTCGGTATGAAAATGCCTTTTAATGATCTTAAGTACAATCTAATGAGAATGTAAGGAAAATTTAGATTAGGTGAAATGATTGTAACTAGCAATGATGTATACTAGTTTAAATTCAATCATGAGAATGGAATGGATTTTATGTTATAAAATATCCATGGATGTTGGGTGTTGGATAAAAGGTCTTCTGATGTTGTTTGAAATTTCTGTTGCTCATGTTTATGTTAATGTATGCTCAGCTGGCATTTAGTGCTGCTTTATGAACTTCAAAGAAAAAATATGCTAAGTGTATACTTACTGCTAGTACAAAGTTACTACTTCTAGTAAATTTTAGTACTGCTTCAGGTTAACGACTGCTCAAAGATAATTAAATGCTGTTGTTGTAGGTTATAAGTTAGTACTGTTGTTGTTATACTGCTTATTTGATATGTATTAAGTTATTTGTTATAGAACAAGATTATGGATATCTTAAGAAGGTATTGTAAGCCGACTAGGACTCCTTGGTTTGTATAAAAGAAGGTCCTAGGGCATAGAGTTTAACGATATAACTAGACTTTTAAGAGTTTTGTATTATTATCAATTAATATATTAGAGCATATTTGTTTAATTGAATGTTCATTGAATTACCCGTATTTCTTAATTATTCTTCTTAATACTAACGATTAGGTTCCGCATAATCCTGTAATACATTCAATACACTGTTTCTACATATTCAGTTATGTTAGATTTATTCTAATTTAACTTAAACCCTTAAACAAGCTTCAAGGAATTTGATCTATTGATAGTGGATCATACAAGTAGTATCAAGTTTGTTGATGAAGCTGTGAAATAAGTAAGAAACCTGTTTTCCTTGCTAAAAGATATTGAACAAGGATTTACACACATGGGGGCTTGCATCTGAAAGTTTCATGCTCAAACATGGTGTGTATGAGATATGGGGATGTGGAATTGAACAATATATCCAGATGATAGACTATGCACTATGGGAAGTCATAGAGAATGGTGCAACCTTGCCAAAAACAAAAATTGTTGAAGGAGTTATGACAGAGATGCTTATTACAACTGCTAAAGAAAAGGCTCAGAGAAGATTAGAGGTGAAAGCTAGAAGGGGAATTCCCAATGAACATCAGTTAAAGTTTAACTTTATAAAGGATGCTAAGAAGTTGCTGGAAGCTGTTGAAAAGAGATTTGTTGGGAATGCAGCTACAAGAAAGACTCAAAGGAATCTCTTAAAGCAGCAATTTGAAAACTTCACTACTCCAAGCTCAGAGATGCTTGATCAAACTTTTGATAGGCTTCAAAATATTGTGAGTCATTTGGAGCTTTTGGATGAAAAGATTTCACAAGAAGATGTTAATCAAAAGTTATTAAGAAGTCTGTCACCTGAGTAGAACACACATGTTGTTATGCGGAGGAATAAAACTGATTTGGATACAATGAGCATGGATGATCTCTACAACAACCTCAAGGTGTATGAACTAGAAGTTAAAGGAATGTCTAGCTCAAGTTCAAGAACACAGAAAATGGCTTTTATGTCCTCTTTAAATAAACATAACCACTTCAGCAAGCACTATTGAAGACAGTTAATAATGCTCATGGCAGTTTCTACTGCTAGGCATTCAAGTTATGCTGCTACTCTACAAATATATAACTTGAATGATGCTGTTATTTGTGCATTCTTTACTAGTCAACCAAATAGTCCTCAACTTTTTACATGAGGACTTGAAACAAATCTATCCAGATGACATGGAAGAGATGGATTTGAGATGGTAAATGGCCATGTTGACTATAAGGGAAAGAAAGTTTTTAAAGAATACAGGAATAAAGCTTACTGTTAATGGCAATGAGACCATTAGAATTTTTATTTTTAAGATTATTTTTTTTTTTTACCCCCCCCCCCCCCCACCCCCCCCCCCCCCCCCCCCCCCCCCCCCCCCCCCCCAAAAAAATTTACCTTTTGATATGTCCAAAGTGGAGTGCTAAACTACCATAAGAGGGGACTTTTTGTAGAAGTGCAGTGCTCCAAGAAATCAAAACAACAAGAAAATGAAGCTTATAGAAGGAGTGTGTCTGTTGGAAAATATCTTCTTCCACAGCTTTGGTTTCATGTGATGGTCTTGATGGATATGTCTGGAGTGATAAGGCAGAGGAAGGACCTAATTATGCACTCATGGCTTTCTCATCTTAAGTACAGAATTAGAGGTATCCCAAATGATTTTATTTGAGTCATAATCTTTGTTTGGAGACTGTTGAATTCTTAAATCTCAAAACATGATAAACTATTAAAAGATATAAATGAAAATCTGTAGTTAATAGTTCTAGTTATAGACAGGTTTTGGAGTCAGTGAGAAAAACTTGAAGTTGATAAAGCAAATGATGTAAATGTATTTACAAGATATTAAGAGCTTCAATTTTGAAATTCATATAAGAAAATACTATTAGAGAGCTTAGGAAGAAGCTTGAAATAGTTCAAAAAGAAAAAGATGGCATTCAACTTAATGTAGATAAATTTGAACATGCATCTAAAAGTTTAAACAAGCTCATAGAGTGTCAGATAGTTGACAAATTGCATGGAAAGGTTTAGGCATATGAAATATAATGCATAAGTTCCACCTCCCCTACCAGAAAATTTCGTGCCTCCACACCTGGACTTGTCTTTATTGGTTTAGGATGAGTTTGTTATAAAGCCTGTAGTGAGAACTGTAAAGCTTGTCTTAGTGAAGAAGAGCCTAGGTAGTTAAGTAAGTTTTGATCGATTGCCCCAAGTATTGAAGAATAGGTTCAATATGATGTGGAAGAGGATTTATCTACAGCCTAATAACTGAAAAGAAAATGTTTATGGCCTAGTATTGTTAAGTACGAGTTTGACAATTATAACACAACAAGAAAAAATCGGATAGGAAATTGATTTAATCAAGTTGAGCAAACATATGAAAAACACTTACTGTTCAAGAGGCAAATCAAAGAAATTGGAACAATATGATGTCTCAAAAACTAGGAAGCAATTCTGAGATGTTTAATAAGGCATGTTATGTGTGTGGAAGCTTTGATCATTTGTAGGTTGATTGCAATTACCATCAAAAACAGTTTCAAAATCAAAGGATGGTAAAACCTATTTGGAACAATGCTCAAAGGGTAAACCATCAAAACTTTGCTAAAAAGACTCACCCCTGTGCTAAAAAGAACTTGGTTCTAAGAGCAGTACTAATGAAGTCTAGGTTAGTATCAATTAATACTGCTAGACAAAATATTTCAAAAACAGCAGTATTGGTTAATACTGCTAGACAAGTTAATGTTGCTCACTCAAAAAAATAGTGAATGTTGCTAGACCAATGTCATATCTTTCTAAAATAGCACATTCAACTATTAAGAGGCCCATTCATACGAACACAACATTTAAAAACAGTAATATTAATCAAAGGGTTAATACTGTTAGGGGTTAAAAAATTAATACTGCTAGGCCAAAAGTAGTAGTTAATGCTGTTAAGGGAAATGATTTTAATGCTGTTATGGCCTCAGCTTGTTTGGTTTGGAAACCGAAGCATAAAGTTTTAGACCATGTTTCTAAACACAACAGTGCATCAATCACCCTAAAAAAAGTTTGATTATATTGATGCACAAGGCAGATCCAAGTCAGTAATGGTTTGGGTCTCCAAAAGAAACTGATTTTATTTTCTAATGTGCAAGGCAATCCACAAATGGATTTACAAGATCAAGGAGTGATTAATAGTGGATGCTCAAGGCATATGACAGGGAACATGTCCTATCTTACAGACTATGAAGAGATAGATAGAGGATATGTTGCTTTTGGAAGGAACCTCAAAGGAGGGAAATCACAGGAAAAGGTACCATTAAAACTGGTAATCTAGATTTTGAAAATGTGTATTTTGTAAGAGAGTTAAAGTTTAATCTCTTTAGTGTCTCACAAATGTATGATAAAAAGAATAGTGTTCTTTTTAATGACACTGAATGTATTGTTTTATCTCTAAACTTTAAGTTAATTGATGAAAGTCAAGTTTTACTTAGAGTTCCTAGAAAGAACAATATGTATAGTGTTGATTTAAAGAACATAGTTCCTAAAGGAGGTTTAACTTGCCTTTTTGCAAAAGCCACATCTGATGAATCTAAACTTTGGCATAGAAGGCTAGGTCACTTAAATTTTAAAACCATGAATAAATTAGTTAAGGGAAATCTTGTAAGAGGTTTACCTTCCAAACTTTTTGAAAATGATCAAACCTGTGTTGCTTGTCAAAAGGGAAAGCAGCACAGAGCCTCTTGTAAGTCCAAAACAGAGAACTCAATCAGTCTTCCTTTACATTTGTTGCATATGGACTTGTTTGGTCCAACATTTGTAAAAAGCCTTATGAAGAAAATGTATTGCCTAGTTGTCACAGATGATTACAGTAGGTTTACATGGGTTTTCTTTCTAGCTACTAAGGATGAGACTAGTGGCATTCTTAAGTCCTTTATAACTAGGATAGAAAATCTAGTAGATCACAAGGTTAAGGTGATTAGATGTGATAATGAAACTGAGTTCAAAAATAGAGAGATGAATTAGTTTTGTGAAATAAAGGGTATTTTGAGACAATTTAGTGTAGTTAGAACTCCTTAACAAAATGGATTTACTGAGAGAAGGAATAAGACACTAATTAAGGCTTCTAGGACTATGCTAGCTGATTCTAAGTTGCCAACTACTTTTTAGGCAGAAGCAGTTAATACTGCTTGCTATGTGCAAAATAGAGTGTTAGTAGTTAAGCCTCATAACAAGACCCTATATGAACTTTTTCATGGTAGAATACCAACTTTAAGTTTTATGAGACCATTTAGGTATCCTGTTACCATTCTCAATACCATAGATCACTTAGGCAAATTTAATGGTAAGGCTGATGAAGGTTTCTTTGTTGGATACTCTTTGAATAGTAAAGCCTTTAGAGTATTCAATAGTAAAACAAGGATAGTGGAAGAAAACTTGCATATTAGGTTTAGTAAGAGTACACCTAATGTTGTAGGTAGTGGACCAGATTGGCTATTTGATATTGATGCACTAACAAGAACAATGAATTATGAGCCAATTGTTGCAGGTACACAGTCTAATGGTTTTGCAGGTACAAAAGCAAGTGATAATGCAGGTCAAGCTAGAAAGGAGACAGAACCTGTCAAAGATTACATTTTGCTACCATTATGGACTGCTGATCCACCATATTCCCAAGATCCAAAGAGTTCTCATGATGATAGATCCAAACCTTCAAGTGATGATGGAAAGAAGGTTAATGAAGATCCAAGAAAAGATAGTGAATGTAAATATCAAGAAAAGGAAGATAATGTTAACGGAACTAACAATGTTAATACTGTTAGTTCAACTGTTAATGCTGCTAGCACAAATGAGGTTAATGCTATTGGTGGAAAAACAAGCATTGAACTTCTATTTGATCCAAATATGCTTGCTTTGGAAGATAATAGCATATTTGATTTCTCAAGAGATTATGAAGATGATGCTGTAGTGGCTGACATAAACAATTTGGATACAACAATCCAAGTCAGTCTTAATCCAACTACAAGAATTCATAAAGATCATCCTCCTAATCAAGTGATTGGAGATTTGTAATCAGCTACACTAACAAGAAATATGTCAAAGAATTTGGAGGAACATAGGTTTGTTAGTACTATTTAATAAAGAACAAACCATAAAGACCTTCAAAATTGCTTGTTTGCTTGTTTTTTTATCACAGGAAGAACCCAAAAAGGTAATTCATGCATTAAAGGATCCAAGCTGGATAGAGGCTATGCAGGAAGAGCTTCTACAATTCAAGTTACAAGAAGTTTAGACTTTAGTGGATTTACTAAAAAGAAAAAGGGCTATAGTCTCTAAATGGGTTTTCAAGAATAAAAAGGATGAAAGAGGAATTATGATAAGAAATTAGCAAGATTGGTTGCTCAAGGATACACACAAGAAGAAGGGATTGACTATGTTGAAGTCTTTGCCCCTGTTGCAAGAATTGAAGCAATTAGGCTATTTTTAGTTTATGCTTCATTTAAAGATTTTATGATGTATCAAATGGATGTAAAAAGTGCTTTTCTCTATGGGAAGATTGAAGAAGAGGTGTATGTATGTCAACTACCAGGATTTAAAAATCTAGACTTTCCTAATAGAGTATACAAGGTTGAAAAAGCACTGTATGGACTACATTAAGCTCCTAGAGCTTGGTATGAAACCTTGTCAATATATCTGTTGGACAATGGGTTTCAAAGAGGGAAAATTGACAAGACCTTATTCATTAAAAGGTACAAAGGTGATATTTTGTTGGTCCAAGTTTATGTGGATGATATCATCTTTGGTTTAACAAAGATGGAGCTATGCATTGCATTTGAAAAGTTGATGCATGAGAAATTTTAGATGAGTTTTATGGGAGAACTTACATTCTTTTTGGGATTACAAGTGAAGCAGAAGAAGGATGGCATATTTATTAGTCAAGATAAATATGTTGTTTATATTTTAAAGAAATTTAGGTTTACAGAAGTCAAGACTCTAAGCACACTAATGGAAAGTCAAAAGCCTCTGCTCAAGAATGAAGATGGTGAAGAAGTAGATGTTCATATGTATAGGTTAATAATTAGTTCATGGATGTATCTTACATCTTCAAGACCTGACATCATGTTTATAGTGTGTGCCTGTGCTAGATAATAAGTCAATCTAAAGGTTTCACATCTTCATGCTGTGAAAAGGATTTTTAGGTACTTAAAAGGTCAACCAAAAATGAGCCTTTGGTATCTAAAAGATTCTCCTTTTGATTTGGTAGCATACACTAACAGTGATTATGCTAGAGCAAGCTTGGATAGGAAGTCTACAACAGGAGGTTGTCAATTCCTTGGATGTAGATTAATATCATGGCAGTGCAAGAAACAAATAGTGCTTGTAAATTCCACAACAAAAGCTGAGTATGTGGCTTCTTCAAGTTGTTATGGACAAGTGCTTTGGATTCAGAATCAACTACTTGATTATGGGTACAATTTTATGCATACCAAGATCTTTATTGACAATAATAGTACTATTTGCATAATTAAAAATCCTATTTTTCATTCAAAAACAAAGCATATAGAGATCAGACATCATTTTATTAGAGATTGCAATGAAAAGAAATTGATTCAAATGGTCAAAATCCATACTGACAAGAATGTTGCAGATTTGCTTACAAAAGCTTTTGATGTAAGTAGATTTCAATATTTGATTGTTAGTATTGGAATGATGAATCTTTAAAGTCTTTTATCTCTTTATGTTTTTGTAGAGTTTTGTATGAATTAGTACTGTTATTCATGTCATTAAAAGTTTCTGCTGTTAAGTATAATTAGTACTGCTGGTTATACTTAATACTGCTGAGTTTCTACTGTTAGTTATACTTAATACTGTTAGGTATAATTAATACTGTGATAATTGTGAAAATTGCTATGGCTTGTGTTTTCTTGGTTTTTGGACTAACATTTTGTAGGAAAAGCAAAGAAAAGTGTTAGATTGATGATGGAAAAGCTGTTTGGAATGGAATTGGAGTTAATACTGGTGACTCAAAGTTAATGCTGCTAGGCATAACTTACTACTGCTGAGTTACTACTGCTGGGTTGTTAAGGGTATTTTTCATAAATACTTCGATTAAGTAGTATGTCATCTGCCATTACTACTGCTGAGTTACTACTGCAGATAATGGCAGATGCCATAGTACTGCCTGGAATGAGTTTAGTAGTACTATGGCATCTCCCATTATCTGCTTAGCTACAATTCAAAAATTCAATTTTTTCAAAATTCATTTTTGAAAGTATGATTAGAAACTTGGATAATTTGTCTGGCAAAATTTTGATGTATCCAAAGTTTGTACAAATATTTTTGGACCAATAACTTGATAGGATGCCTACTCATAAGGGAATATATATTGCACCCTCTCACACTAAAAAGATTTTTAGAAATATGAGAAGGGTAGGCAAAGGTTTTTCTGGTAGAGTAACACCTTTATTTTAAACAATCATGGTATAAAACATATCACAATTAGGTGAAGGTTCAACAATTCTAACTAATCCCCATCACACACCTACCTTTATTCAACCATCTACTCAACCTCAAAAGATATAAAAACATATGAACCCTAAAAGAAAGGACATTCAGGTACCTCAACCTAGTGATCCTATTGAAAATGTTGCAGATGAGGCTGTCTATAAGGAGTTGAGTGACAGTTTGGTGAGGGCTGCCACTACTGCTTCTAGCTCAGAAGCAGAGCAGGATAGTGGTAACATAAATAAGACCCAATCTAAGGTAACACCTAATGAATCTAGTTCCTAAGGAACTAATTCAGGTGGTGGTCCCTGGTGCCAAGAAACCATAGGGGATACTATTACTCAAACTAGGTTTGAGAGTGTATCTAAACATTCCAATGATTCACTACTCGCAAGAGGTAACACACTTCGAAGTGATGAGGATAGACTTAAACTTGATGAATTGATGGCATTATGTACCACTTTACAAAACCTGGTTTTTGATTTGGAGAAGACAAAGACCACTCAACATAATGAGATTGCAAGTTTGAAAAGGAGGGTCAAGAAGCTTGAAAAGAAAGATAGGTCAAGAACTCATAGGCTGAAGAGATTATACAAAGTTGGTTTGACTGCTAAGGTAGAATCCTCTAATAATGAAGAAATTTTGGGCGAGGATGCATCAAAATAGGGGAGGATTGATGCTATTGATGCAAATGAAGAAATTACCCTGGTTCGTGTTCATGATGTGAATGTTTCTGCTGGCGAGGAGGTGTTTGCTACAATTGTTGATGATATTACTTTGGCTCAAGTACTTGAAGAAATGAAAAGTACAACACCCAAGAAGAAAGGAGTTGTTATACAAGAGCTGGGTGAATCTACAACAACAATATCTTCACAACTATCTTCACAACTATCTTCACAACAATCACATGACAAAGGTAAAGGGATATTGATAGAACCTGTGAAGCCTATGAACAAGAAAGATCTAATCAGGCTTGATGAAGAAATTGCTTTAAATTTACAAGCTAAATTTGATGAAGAAGAAAGACTTGCAAGATAGAAAGCTGAAAAAGAAGAAGAAGACAATATTGCCTTGATTGAAACATGGGATGATATACAGGTAAAGATTAATGTTGATCATCAATTAGGTGAAAGAATGCAGCACAAGAACAAGAAGAGTTGTCTATTGAAGAAAAGGCTACATTATTTCAACAACTCTTAGAGAAAAGAAGAAAGCATTTTGCAGCTAAAAGAGCAGAAGAGAAAAGAAACAAACCACGAACAAAATCTCAATAGAGAAAGATAATGTGTACTTACCTAAAGAACATGGAAGGATACAAGCTCAAAGATTTGAAGTTGAAAGAGTTTGATTATATCCAAGAGATGTTTGACAGAGCATACAAAAGGGTAAATACATTTGAAGACTTTAGAACGGAGTTGGTGGAAGGAAAAGAAAAGAGAGCAGGAATAGAGCTGGTATAAGAGATTACAAAGAAACAAAAAATGGAAGATGACAAATAAATAGCAGAGCTTAAACAGTTAATGAAAATCATTCCAGATGAAGATGAAGTAGCAATTGATGCTATACTTTTGGCTGTTAAGTATCCAAGTATTGTTGGCTGGAAGATTTATAAAGAAGGAAGAAAAAGCTATTATCAAATAATAAGAGCTGATGGAAAGTCTCAAATGTACATGTTCTTTAGTCAAATGTTTAAAAGTTTTGACCAGGAAGATTTGGAAGATTTGTACAAGTTGGTAAAAGCTAAATATGAGTCAACAAGACCAGTGGAAGATTTGGATTTGTTGTTATGGGGTGATTTGAAAATAATGTTTGAACCACATGTAGAAGATAAAGTATGGAGGAATCAACAAGAATACAAAGTGTTGAATTGGAAGTTGTATGACTCATGTGAAGTACATTCCTTGATGATGCAACATGTGCAGATTTATATGTTGGTAGAGAAGAAGTATCCCCTTGCACCACTTACACTTTCAATGATGTTGGAAAAGAAGCTTATGATTGACTATGAAAGTAAAATGGCTTATCAGCTTCTTAAATTTATCATAAAATAGCTTAAGAAGTAAAGAAGTGTTTGGAAGCATCCTCCTAGTGTTGATGAAGCTTTAAATGAAGAAACTTGATGATTTTGAAGAAGAATATCAAGTTTAGGGGAGGATTGTTAGGATTAAAAGTCTTCTTGATGTTGTTTGAATTACTGCTGCTCATGTTTGTGTTAATGCTGCTCAGCTAGATTTAGTGCTGCTCATGAACTTCAAAGAAAATATGCTAAGTGTTTACTACTGCTAGTACAAAGTTACTACTGCTAGTGAATATTAGTACTGCTAGTGAAAATATGCTAAGTGTTTACTACTGCTAGTACAAAGTTACTACTGCTAGTGAATATTAGTACTACTCAAGGTTAAGACTGCTTAGAGATAAGTTAATGCTGCTGAGGTTAATAAGTTAGTACTGTTTGTTGTTAGTACTGCTTATATGATATGTATTAAGTTATTTGTTTATAGAAAAGATTATGGATATCTTAGGAAAGTATTGTAAGCCGACTAGGACTCCTTGGTGTATAAAAGGAGGTCCTAGGGCATAAAGTTTAACATATAACTAGATGTATAATTCATATATTCAAGGTCTTTGTAACGCTAATACTTTAAGAGTATTCGTATTATTATCATTAATAATATTGGAGCTTATTTGTTGAATTGTATGTTCATTGAATTACTGTTTCATTAATAATTCTTCTTAATATTAAAGATTAGATTTCGCATAATCTTTAATACATTCAAACACAGTTTCTACTATAGTTGTGTTAGATTTATCTAATATAACTAAACCTTAAACAAGCTTAAGGAATTTAATCTATTGAAGTGGGATCAACATTGGGGGAAAACCATTATTAGTCCAAAAATGGAGTCTTGATATCTATTTTGAGAAGACATAACCTGAAATCAGTTCCATTATAGGTGAAGATGTTTGATATTCATTTTGAAGCTTGGACTACTAATGGTATTAGTGTGTTTTCTAGTATCCTTGGGGAACCTATGATCATGGATGATATGACTTCACATATGTGCAAGTTTGGTAAATGGAGAATTGGCTATGCTAGAGTCTTTGTTGAGGTTGATGCTTGTAAGGAATTCAAGGATTATGTTGATGTTCAGTAGAGTGATGTTGATGGAAATCTGGTGAGATCTAAATAAATCAGAGTTGAATACTCTTGTAAACCTCCTTATTGTAAACATTCTCATGTTTTTTGTCATAATTTTACTTTAAGTGTAAAAAGGCCAAGGACTACAGAAGAAATTAGAGTGATGCATGATGAAAAAGAAAAAGGTAGCATTGATGTTGATAAGTTTGTGCAAGTTTAAATAAATGTGGAAAAAATGCAACAACAAATGGGGGGATCAAATTAATAAAGAGAAGATGCAGGCTACTAAAGGGAACTTGTAGAACAGGTATGAGAAACGCTTAATAAAGTGGAATTCAGAACTAAGAATGTAAGCAATGTAAGACAATACAATAATGTGGAGAAAGTAAAGAGGGATAAAACCAAGAAAGTGAAAGATGGAAGTCCAAAAAACAAGTCTAGGAAGGAACCGAATAAGCACAAGTATGAAAACCAGTTTGTAGTATCAGAGAATTATGAAGAAAATGTTGGTACTGGGATTGAAAGTGATCAAACAAAGGAAGTAGATTACTTCATTGCCCAAAAGCTTTAGCCTACTCCTTTTGAACTAGTAGATGGTAACATAAGATGTTGAACTAAATCAAAACAAGATGGGAAAGAATGATTGATAATTTTAAGGAAACTGATGAAGAGGATGTTTTAAAAGATACTAGTTATGATGGAAAATGTATGGAAGTGAATTAAATTAAGGGAGTGAATAGATGTAATCCTTCAATATAATTGTATGTTGTAGTGGTTAGGAGGTATAAACTCAAAAATAAATAAATGGAGCTCACAATAGAATCTTGGAATATTACAGCTATTGGTACTAAGGATAAAGAAGATGAAAACAAAAAACCTCATTTTCGATCATAATCTGAGTATTTGTGCAGTCATTAAAACAAGGTCTCAAGCTAAAGACGTGGACATAATTTATAATAAAGTGTTGGGTATGTGGAATTAGGCCTCAAATATAAGTAAATGTAGGAAGGGTTGCAGAATTATGGTAGGATGGAATAGTAATGATGTAAAGGTGGAGGTTTTAAGCAAGTCTTGGCAAGTAATTTTATGTTTGGTAGAGACTATTCAACAAAAAAACTAAATTCTTTTGTAGCTTTGTATATGTTGCAAATCATGGGAACGAAAAAGCTAGTTTGTGGCAAGATTTAAGAATTTATAAGTCATTCAATAATGGGTTCCCTTGGGTAATGTTAGGTGACTTTGATGTCACTCTATTCTCTCATGAACACTCACTTGTTAGATCCACAATAGCTAAAGATCTGCATGATTTTCAATATTGTGTTAACAACATTGAAGTGGAAGATGTTTGCAGCTCTGGTTTTCATTTCACTTGGTCTAAATCCCCTCAAAATCATATGACATGCACTCTAAAGAAGTTGGATAGGGTAATGATAAATGAAAAGTTTTTGAGCACTCATAGCAACGCACATGCTATTTTTCTTCCTTGTATTATATCATATCAATGTCCTTCTGTGCTTAATATCCTAGATGGTTTGGTGAAGAAATATAAGCATTTTAGATTTGCTAACTATATTGGTGATGCACCTAGATTTGTGCAAAAAGTTGAGGAAGGATAGAAAGAGGAGGTTTAGGGTTTCAAAATGTTTCAAGTTGTTAAGAAGCTTAAAAGGCTTAAAATGGCTATGAATAACTTTAACTGGCAGAATGGTAATATTTTTGAAAAGGTTGTCTTACTAAAAGATAAGTTAAAAGAGTGGTAGAGTATGATTATGATTGATAATGATCCTACTAATAGTGAGATCAAAAAAGAAGGTGTGTCTACTTTAAATGAGTATAAAGAAGCTGTTGCGGATGAGGGGAAAATACTTATTCAAAAAACAAAGATTGATTGGTTAAAAGAGGGTGACAAGAATACAACTTACTTCCATAAAGTTTTGAAAAGTATGCAACATAAAAGTAGGATTGAGTGTATTTGTGATGAAGATGGTAATAGATATGATAGAGATCAGGTACCAAATAAGTTTGTTAAGAATTTCAAGTAGTGTTTAAGAAGAGAATCAATTGTGCAGTCTATAGAAGACAAGGATGGCATATTAATTTATACTATAAATGAAGAAGAAATTGCTACTATGTTTCAAGATGTTACTAATTCAAAGAGACACTATCCTTGAAAAAAGATGTGGTAACAAAGGTGTCGGTATAGATTAAATTGTACAAAGTTCCTTTGGTTACATACTCAGGGGATGGATTGAGTTTGATTGCTACTTAAGTTGGTACACCAATTATATTGGATGCATTTACAAGTTCTTTGTGTGAGGATCCTTAGGGTCATATTAATTATGCTCGTTCTCTTATGGAAATTAGGGCTGATACTATTTTAAAACATGAGGTTAGTATGGCTATCCTGATGGAGGATGGAATTGGTTATAGTAAAGCAGTTATAAGAGTGGAATATGAATGTAAGCCTCCGCATTATGTTGATTGTAAAATTTTTAGTCACTCAAATGACACATGTCCTAAGAATATTCATGAACCGAAACCATGTGAACAAAATCATGATTTTATTAAAAAACCATAGGTAAGCATGTACATAGTGATCCTGTTAGAGAGCATGTTACTTCTAATACTATAGATATGAATAGTGATGGGTTTACGGAAGTTAGAAGGAAGAAAAATAAGGGAATGAAGGCTGATGAGCAGCCTAGGTCAAGGCATATTGAGGGTATCCGGCTTAACAAGCCAAGTCCTAATTTTTATTGGCAAAAAAATGGTAATAAAAAGAGTGGAGTTGATATGGCTAATATGGGTCAAGTGGCTAATTATTCTATTAATAAGGCAAGTGGTCCTTCTACCTTAAACTCTTTTGATGTATTAAATAATGTGGATGTAGGGGACATATGTGGTGTATCTAGCTATATAGGTAATCAAGAGGAAGATCAAGCGGTGGGGCAGGCTACGGATAGCAAGCACACATCATCTTTGTGGAATGAAGATTTTGAGTTCGATGATGAAGTGGATGAAGTTATATTTCCTGAAGGTAATAAGTGTAGTGATAAATTTGATATACGGCTTGAAGAATACAAGTAATCTTTGATATGAAATGGGAAGGAACTTAGTGAGAGAAAGTGGAAGGATTGATGTATTCTAGAGAGAAAGTAAGAAACATATAATTCATTAGCAAAGTGAGAATACAAAACCAACCAACACCCTCTACAAGGCATGGAGAGGGTATTTATACTAAAATATTGGCCGGCTATGGGCCTTGGGAGGCTTTCCATGGGCCTTTGGGCCATATTAGCTTATCATACTAGACATTGACTAACTATGGGCTTTGACTAGTTAATATTAGAAGTGACCGAGACCTTTCTTGATCCTAACAATCTCCCCCTAAAGGAGGTCACTCCAATTTACAAAAAATTAAGCCTAGCATACTATGCTTTATCTTTAGTCTTCAGCTCATAAACTTCATGTCTTTTATCTTGTGAATATGTTATAGTGTCTTTTAACTTTAGGCACGAGCTTGTTCCTTTATCTTGACTTGTAAGTGAAATTGTGATCTTGAACACTTTGAGATCATCAACCAAGCATAATCTCGTTTTGCCATCTTGTGAACTTGTGACTTCTGGACCGACATGCTCATACCTTTCTTGATTTGTTGACTTGAAAAGCTTTAATGTTGCATCTTTCTTGAAATTCTTTGACTTTAATACTTTGTCAATTCAAGAAAGACGTACGGTATCAGAGTAGCAGAAGTCTTGAAACATGTACTTGAGCTTTCATGATGTATTTATGATTGTCGGTCGGGTATGAGCATATGGCTATGAATCTTGTGAGTTAGGTGGAATCAGGTACACCTCCATCTTTAAGTTTCCTGCATTAAAATAGTTAGTAATAAAGCGGGGGGATAAATATGGCTTTGTCATTCGCCCGTGTTTGGTTGGAGTAACCTTCGAATCCATGAGGATCGACCTTTTATTAGGTAGATTCAATTTAAAAAGAATCTCCTTGATAGGATTTCCAGCTGAAGTATATAATCATTCTAACACATTTGTATTAGATTCATCAAACTCAGCATGTTCTTATTACCAGAACGTCTCAAAGCAGACATTGCGATAAGAGTGAACCAATGAGTTACTATCTCACTGATTGAATAGAAAATTTGATTTGAAAATCAATCGACGTGTCACTTGCTAAAGTGTTTTTTTGTGACACGTCGAAAGTGTTAATCATTTCAAAATTCATCATCAATCGTCAATTCATAACCTAGAACAAGTTTTATTCTTATAGAATCGCACCCTCGTTTCTTTCCAGTTGTCACAAGTTTGATTCGTAGAGAATCGCACAAGTCACCTACCATGAGCTTGTTTGATGTTGGCTTAAGCAGGATTTTGATCTTCATTGTGAATGATATCACTCAGATGTTCTGGCAAAATCACAAGGACAATGCGAAGGACTCTTAGTATTAATCTTGTTATTCACATTGTGCGACTTAACAGATTTAATTTGACAAGTGTCCTAATGAGATTTATGGATGATCTCTTTTTGGCTTTAGACTTAATAGTGCACTTTGATTTTAGTGATCGGAGGCTAGAGCTAAGTGCCACCTTTTCAATATCAACTAACTCGAAGTGAGAGAGTTGATAGAAATGTGTGAATCACTATGAGTTTTGAAACAAAGTCTTTCCGACTTTGAGTGGCTGGGAAGGGTTGTGCATAGTGTTACTGGGTTCATGACTGTCTTAAATGTCGGATAACATCTTAGTCTTTCCGACAGTTTATGTATTGACCCGGTTTCTGCCTAAGTGTGTAGAGGGCTTCTTTCTTTTCACCCTTTATCTTTACATTTCTTTTTCATTCATCAACCCCTTCAATGCTTACTGAGACTTCATAACTAACACCTTGTTGGGTTTGTTTTAGTGTTAGCTCCATCTCAGTCTGCATTCTTCCCTTAATCTTACTTTACTCCTTTTATCATACCTAAGGACTTCTACACAAACTAGTAGATATCCTCGGGTAGATCCCTCCGGTTCTGGTTGGATATAGGATTTAAATACCTATGCCTAACCACCTTATATCTCCAAAAATTAAAGTACATGGTCGGTCTTTTGAGTATTCCATCACAATAAGAACCAAAATCATTGAAAAGTTCAATCAAAGTGTTTGATATAAATATCAAAAGATTTACACTTTGAGAGTTTTTCATTATCACTAAAAGCTCCCCCTTAACATGTGCATCGTAATCGTAGTACATGCTAGGTGTGGAGGGCATTAAGTCCATTTTATTTGATCACATTTTTCAATACAAGTTAGATCCAGGTTAATTACATTTTCTCCCCTTATCCAAGATGTTAACCCCTTGATATTTTGGATATCAATTGATTAACCTTTCAGGGAAAAAATGTTATATACTATCTATGAGGAACATTTTAATGCTCCCCCTTAATTTATGAGGGTATATAAGATAGTGCTGAGTACAATAATTTGAATTTTTTTGAATTTACTAAGAAATTCTTGAAAATTTTGTACTCGAGCACTCCTTATTATCACCATAAGTCTACACTATATATTAATATATTCACAAGTTATATTATTTACCAGATTTGACCTGAATGATAAGGAAATCATATGATACAATCATATGGTCCTTTATAGTAGCCGAAGGTCTCCTATGTAAGGTATTCCACTAACAAACTTTTCAAGACTTCGCATCAACCTCCTGTATTTGAGTTTCTTGTCAATGGCTTTAATCATGACCCGGGCTCTCTGCTTGTCTTGTTTGGTCGATTTTCTCTTTGGCAAATACTCTATTTGAATCCCAGTAGCAATATCATTGAGAGAGGTGCGAATATGGTTGAGTGTGCCATCGCTGAACTTGTGAAGTTCATCGGTGCGCATCAAACGATTTATGTCCATGTCATCTTGATAGATAATACCTTGGATATCACGGTAAGCAGTGTATGGAGTCATTTTTTTGAGATCTGTCCGATATGTGTCAGGTTTGGTGAGGTTTATCTTCTTCTGATAACTTTCAACTGCCAGTTGTAAGTCCTCCACACATTCTTGAATGAGAATTTGTCTCGTGTACATTCGCAACGCCACATTAAGTGCAAACCGTTCATCCACATTGAGGTTGGTTGATATGTGAGAAATCACATATCAATTTTACACCAAAAATGACCCTAAAAAGATGAAAATTAAACATATTATGCTTGTATATTGTGTGTTTTGTCTTTTGTGATGTGTAGGTACGGATATTGCAAAAATCACAAGAAAAGAGCCAAAATCCGGACAAAAAGGAACACGAGACGGAAACAGTACACAAGAGCCGGGAATTTATCAAGCTAAGGTCAATAAAGGTCAACAAAAGTCAACCTTGGTCAACTTATGTGAAGACAAAACCTTGAAATTACCAAAAGGACCCTTAATGTTAAACATTTTTCACCAAAAGTCCCTAATCCAATTACATCGTTAGTCCTTCATTACTTTTGGACTACCGATCGTTAAGTAAACAAATAAAAACCAAAAGCCTAAAACCCTTGGCCCATTTCCTTTATAACCGAGCCCAACAATTTTTTATACATATGAGTCAACACAAGGTCAACATCCCCAAATCAAATTCACTATTTATCGTTTGCACCCTTTCCCTCCATATTTCACTTTCACCTCGCAGGGTTAATTCCATCAAATCACGCGATCACGGACCTAGCCGATTTTCAATTCGCACTTCGTCGAGGGAAAACGACCCGGGAGGGTTTTGAGACTACTTTGGTTAAAAGTTTGTTTCTCAAACCCAACAGAAAATACTTACTATACTATAATTGTTTACATCCTAATATACTTATATATAGAGTGTGTTTGGGCGTATCAATTTTTGGCGCCGCTGCCAGGGAGGTGTGTTACGACTATCGTGTTTCGTTCGAAGATTAGTGTTTGAAGACCCTTCCTCGTGAAGTCATCGCTTTCAATTGTGAATATTTTCTTCTTATTATAAACATATAAAAATACAAAAATATTTTACACTTCTATTTTTATTTTCTTTTAATTTAAAAAATTACCGAGATGTCAATTGTTAAATCGGCTCACCTCTAGGTTACAAACTATAAGGGAAGTTTAAGGCGGGTTTGTTCCTAAGAACATCACCCAAAAGGAGAAGGGTTATTCTAAATAGCGCCTCGCGCTTACCAGCTCCTCCGCTTTTTTGTACGTATTTTTAGAGAGCTACCATGCACGTTTAACTTTCGGTTACCAAAAATACTTTTCTTTCTTATTTTTATTATTATTTTTCCTTATGTGTTATTTGAAAAACCCAAAAATATTCTCCTTTACCCTCTTATCCGTTTAATTCTTTTTCGTAAATTCCTCCATAACGCATATTTCTTATCCTAGTTGCTACGGGTGTGGAGGTCCTTTAGACGGATCGATTTGTCGACAATGTAATTGCGAAAGGTGTGGAAATATACGTTATGAAGGAATTTGTTTTCATTGCAAGTATGATACAAATTCGAATTCTCTCAATTTTTTTGACTACCCTCCACAACCCCAGTACGAGACGAATATTTGTGAGTTATGTGGAAACGATGCTCATTATGGTTACGATTGTCCACCTCAAGTTCCGTTTGTTTACAATCAGAACCCGTGTTTTGATAAAAACTTCGATAATAATTTTCCACTAACTTCACCAAACTTTTCACAACAAAATCTTGTTTGTGAAAACTATGGGGGTCCTCATGCGACTTTTCAGTGTCAACCGATGACCCAAAATTTCAATTATTCTAATTCTTTCGGTTTTGAACAATATCAACCCCCGCAATTTTCCGTCACTCATCAACTTTCTCAAAAATTAAATAAGGAATGTTTGCTGAGAAATGGCAAAGTCACATAAAAAATAATCGAAGCCTTTTAATTAGCAATATTTTTCCTTATATAAATTGAGTTAGAGATTCCCTTGTTGGGCTAAAGGAAATAATTCCACATTAAATTCAAGATCGGACCGAAAAGCAAATTAAATCATGGAGTTTTTCGGAATTACTACTTCAACTTTTGAATGATTCACAAACTATTAATGAAAGTTTGAAACAACGTGAAGAAAAACGTATTAAAAATGAGCAAGCGGCTAATCTAGCAGTTCAGAATGAGCAGGAGGAGCAGACAGCTCAAAGTTTTACTCTAAATTGTAATTTTCCTATGATTGACGATGATGAGGAGTATTCTATTAAATTTAAGGAATATTTAGAGAATTCGTCTAAAGCAATCACACCCGACTTACCAACCGAGGAACCTGATAACTCTCTAAGTATGGGGGACGAGCATCTTAGCACTATTCCGGAAACAGAATCGGACGAAGTAATAAAGTCTAGTGTTGAGGACCTTGTTCCAATTCCAAGTGAGTCCAAGGGTATTTCCAATGATATTTGTGATGTGCCATTTTGTGATAATGATCACTTTGATGCCGAAATTAGACTTATTAACTCTTTGCTTAGTCGAGATATTTCGATTACATCTCCTAAGATTGATTTTCTTCCCGAGGAGTTCGGCGGTGAACTCAATCTTATTGATCCAATTCTACTAGGAATTGATGAAGACGATTTTGATGAAGAAGAAGGAGAATTTGATATTGATATTCTTCAAACCGAGGACAAAATTCTTCGTGAGAAATTATTAAAT
>BQNB010050783.1:18995-41336 GCA_026074375.1 Tanacetum coccineum | reverse complement strand
TGGTAACCCGAGAACCAAACGCCCTGTGGTACTAGTCTCGTGCTACCCCAACACCCCCGGCTGTCCCGCAAACCAACGCTGTAACACCCCCAAATTGGGTCGCAGCGGAATAAGGGTCCGGGGCGTGTTACTTCAAGATCAACAGCACAAGATATATATATATATATATATATATATATATATATATATATTTAGACGAGATCGAACACAACAAAATAGATAAACCAAACACACCCTTATGGTGTTGACAGCCAAACCAAACACCCTTTAAACCCGTTGTACCAAACATATCATAACGGGCTGAACCAAACACCCCGTTTGGCTATTATACAACGAAACAAACACCCCTTAGGGGCTGTTAACCCCAAAACCAAACACCCCTGAAGACTATGAAAACCAAACGCACCCTAGGTGCTGATATGGAAAACAAACGCACCTTAGGTGCAATAACAAACCAAACGCAGCCTTGTGGCTGTTTTATACAGCTAGACACACCCTTATTGGTGCTTCGGAGGAGGTGGCCGCGGTGGTGGTGGATAGCGGTGGCGTCGTGGTGTTCGTGGTGATGATAGTGTCAACGGTGTGGTGGTAGAGATGATGATGGTGCGGCTGTTGGTGGTCGTGATGGGGATGAAGACAATGAGGTGATGGTAGTATGAAGACGGGTAATGATGGTGTTGATGGTGTGATGCAACTAGGGTGGTGGCGGCTGTGGTTAAGAGGGTGGAGATGGTGGCAGCGGCTGTCAACCGCGGCTAGGGTGAAGATGATGATGATGGTGGGGGTGTGGCCGTATAGGGGATCGGGTATATCAGGAAATGAGAACCATTTTTGGTTTTGGCCGGAACACTCGCCAGAAAAGTTTTCCGGCGGAGGCGAACGGCGGCGGCGGTGGCTGCCGGAAATATATGAGAGAGAGAGAGAGGGTCATGTGTGTGTGTTTATATAAGATAAAATGAAAAAATGTATAAAACTTTTTATATATATTAAAAGTTTTAATGCAAAGTGGCAAGTTCAAATAGATGGGGGGTCATTGTGTAAATTTTTAATATAGTTTTGATAAAAAGCGGTTCGGGACTCGTTTGAGCGACTTAATGGATGATTCAAGGCACGAAACTTGCGCCATTGTTTTCCAAATTATTTTTCCCATAAAAACGAGTATTTACTTGATAGTATTTCATAAATATGTTTATAACATTCAAATAAATATTTGTTATTTATTTGATATCCCGATAGTGCATTATCTGAAAGAAATGAATTTTTAACTTGAATATTCGCGTTGTCAACAAACGCTTTTGAATAAAATCCTTAATATTTTATTAAATATTTTTATTTAATAAAATGCGATAATTACATATAATTTAATTATTTTTCGTGTTTCTATAATCTTGCGATGGCATTTCAGTCACTTTCTGGCTGTTTTCAGGTCTCGGGCAAAACTAAAAAGTTGTCCAGAATATCGTTTTACATCAAATTGATTTAGAGTCCGAATAACGAAAACGTGATTTAGCTGCTCGTTTTTGATAAATCAACTTAAAAAAGAACATATATCTTCTCGTTTTCAAGTCAAATAATTTAAAAATAAATTTTATAAACGACAAATATGTAATAATAAATATGATTTATTATTTAAATATGTTCCGAAAATTGACAGTTGTTACACCAACATCCCAAACCATGAAGATCACATTCTTATACTCAACTTTTTCCACATTAAAAGCTGCCACAAAGGAAAATAGTCACAAATGTTGATCGATATGTAGGCGTGTGACATTAACAGATATATCACTACAACATTGGAAACTTTTAGCTAAGATCCTTGTCGTAGCAAAAGGTGGTAAAATGTCATCGCAAAACTTTTTCGCGACAATGTGTCGTAGCCAAATGGGTTGTCGCAGAAGGTTCGTCGCAGAAAGTCTTAGTGACAACAAAGGGGTAACATTTAGTGACGACGCGGGGCCCACCCAAAAAATCAACCCAAAATAGTGATTGACGTGGCATTGCACTTTCAGCGACGACTTAGCGACGACTCAAGTCGTCGCAAATTTAATTTTCGTAATATAGTTGTTTGGGTTATTTTTTTAATTATACAAATATAAATAATATACAAAAGATTATTTAAAATTGGCGGGAGCCACGTTGGCTACTACGGCGTCGTCGCTAAAACCGCCTCTCAGCATTGGTTACTGCCATTTTTTGTGACGACAAATGTAGATTTAGCTACGGTTTTTTGCCGTCACTAAAGGTACATGGAAAAAAAAGCAGTAGTTGCTAAATGCTGCTAATCCAGATTTTTTTCAGAAAAGATCTACCAAAAGAAAACATGGAAATCGCCCATAAACTGTAATACAAAATGCATCCGTCCGTTCATTCATAAACAACCAAATTTATAGTATTCGTTTAAAACGATACAATTAAGCCAATACATAGAGTAATCTGATAACGCAATTAACAAAAGGAGAAATGTCAATACAAATACTAATAACCTACATAATCCTTACTCATCATAAATTTCGACATCATTCTCACGATTACCATCGTCACTGTCATTATCATCTTGTTCACCACTTTGGCTAGTTTCGGGGACAAATGTCGGGGTGTAACAATTACCAAGGCCGAGAGGAGTAGAACTAGGGGCAGGAGAAGTAGAGCTAGGGCCGCCAGGAGTAGAGATAGAACCGGGAAACACTTGAGGAGTGTATTAATCAGGAATCTAAAATTGTGAAGGAGTACCTTGTTGACGGTTGAAGAAATCCACATATTTTTTCAACGCTTTTGTTGACTTTCAAATGCATTTCTTTGATCCTCTTTTTCCAAATCATGTTGCCTCTTCAAGTCATCTAATTGCTCTCGGGTACAATAACCTGGGTCCGGTTGTGACCTCCCAGAATCTAAATTGCCCGTACCCGCTACATTCCTGCCTACACCTGCTATATGCGCACGATTTGTGCTCCGAGTGACTTCAGCCAAGATTTCTCTATCCGTCTTGGGCGAGATGGTTCCAGCGGTGATTGCATCTTGGATTGCCTTCATTTCTGCCTGTGTAGTTCAAAAAAACAAAAGTTAATATAACAATGACGGAAGGGTATGCTGTGTTTGGGTTGATAGCAAACCATTCAGACCATACCAGAAAATTGTATACAGTTTAAAATGGTGACTTACGGTAGCATCAGAATTATTTTCAGGAGATGTTAGAAGTTACCACAAACACTATTACATGGACCTTTAATAGTTCAATGCAAGTTGGATTTCTAATCAAACACAAAGATTAAACTAAAACATGATGCAACTAGCCTGAAAACATGATACTGGGCTTATATTTTAGCTAAATGGTCTGCTAACCATTTAGACTAATTTTTTTAGCAGCTTAATTGATGATCATAGATAGATCCCTAGCAAGAAGCTAGGGAGAAGAAAGATTACATATTGTAATTACAATCATTTTAAGGATTAATAATCCATTCCGACCATTATGGTTTTAAACACCTATTCCTAGGTGAGATCCAAGAATAGAAAAGAATCTTAATTTCATTCCCAAGCATGTCTTTCCTAGGTGGTTGCGGATCAAAACACACCTTGTTTCTATAAACCAGAGTGTATGTTGTCTTTACATTCAGGCTATGTAGCAACTCATATAGCAGCATAATATCAGAGCTAAGTTACCAAATGCCCCTGTTGCAGCATCAAGGATGTTTGGTAAATGTTGCACCAATTACCAAACACCACTGTTAATGCATCAAGGCGTGTTTGGTAACTTAGCTCTCCATCAATAGGCCGGGATATAGGAGGAGTACGTGTGTTAGGAAAAACTTTACTTACATAAAGCGTTTCGTTTTCCCGAGTACAAAAATTGCCGTCTTTATCCGAATGACGACGCCTCCAATGATCTATCAAGCCCTCGTAACACTGGTTTTCTTCGAACTATATATATATAACCAATATAAAACAAATTAATGACGAACTATATATAAACAATATAAACACCGTTAAAATATTATAAGAAATAAAAATAATAAAGATTCATACGAATTCGTGTTCCTTGCGCGAAAGATTTGGATCCTTGGTGGGTCGTCACTTTGTTCTTCGCTCTATTTGCGGCATTGCTCTCCGATTGTTTCATCCGATCAGGGTCAGACCAGAAGTCAACAAGCATCTGCCACTGAGCATCTCCAGCTTTCCACTTCGGCGGCTTCTCGTGCCTTGCCTGTTCAACCGTCTTCTTATTAAACCACTTATCCTTGAACTTACATTTGTTGTCGCTATATCGACGTGCAAAATCCCTTTGAAGCCCAATCCTCACCAAGCTCCCCAATGTCTTATCTTCGCCATTTATTTTGATTAATCTCATCATTTAAGTGGGGTTGCAAGTCGAAATAGGTCTGCAAATAAGTATACACATTCAGATAAGCACGCACATAAACCACATTTAAATAAACACACTTTTAAATAAACACAAATATGTAAACATTCGAAAACAATAAAAATAGAAATAATATTTAACAAGACCTGGAGTCGTGGGATTAACGGCGCCTTATCCACTCGGGGGACCTTCTCCCATGAATCGTAATACTAGGGAATTTCCTTGATTAGTTCCCCAACATAGCTAGAGAAGTTTGCACCATATCGGCCTACCGTTTTGAAGGTCTTTTGATCCTTTGCCTCGAACACTCTCTCCAGTTTGCGGTAGCCATTTTATAAAGGCCTTTTTTAACGCCTTATGTTTGCTTTCCCCACGTTTCCCCGAACCTACAAATATAAGTGATGAGTTAACAAGTAATCAAATTCAAGTTTATAAAATAATTTACACTTTCTTACCTTCGCATTGGTGAGGTAACATCCTGGGTAGCCGATCGTCGGGTGGATCACCACCTGCATCCCCACCGTGTGATCGTGGAGCTACACAGGCCATATGTAAAAATACAAGTACAAGACCATACAATTTCATAGACCAATTAATACAGATACATACTCAAATAGATATATACATTCATATAAATATACACATTCAAATATATATATATATATATATATATATATATATACACACACACATATTTAAACATCTTCACTAGAATATCACTAGAAAAAACATAAACACTAGTGGGGTCGGGTTATTTGGGTTAAAAAATATTCGGGTTATACGGATCAACCCAAGTAACCCGAGTACTACATAGGGTCGGATATCGGATATGGAATTTTTAGCTAACTCGTGTTCGGGTTAACCCGATTGACCCGAATAAGTTTTTTTTTAAATAAATCTTATAAATTTTCTATTTAAAAGAGCACAAAAAAGGAACTTTTTTTACATTTTACTCATATTCGTGTCGACCCGAACCCGAATTGACCCGACCCAAGTTGACCCAACTCGAATTGAACCGAACCCGAGCAATCCGAATTGAAATAGGGTCGGGTTCAGTTATGAATTTTTTAGCCTTGACCGGCCCGAATTGTACCTAGGACATGTAGCTTAACAATGTTTAAGAAAATTTACTAACTTCTTCAGCTCCATAGGTCTAAAGGATGAAGTGAAGATGTAATAACCAATATGGATGTCGATAAAAGACCAGCTACAAATCCACTATTAAAGTTAACATAGAGAGGTATGGTTCATTTGTCTTCTAGAGAGGTATACTGATTATGTGTACATGATTGAAACTTGTTCGATGATATGTTTTAATGACTCAAACAACCTTCAGAATGGTGTAATGACTAAAAGTTGTTGAATGACAACAAGCTTATGTGTACATGTTTATATTTGTGATTGTTTATAATGATTTGTATTAACAACTATTTTAACAGGATCTATTACTTGGATTATCAAGTACTTTTGAAATATTTTCATAGCGGTTCAAGTTGTTAGTTTATGGACGTAAAAATAATAGTTGTGTGTTAGGATCGAACTCAAGATCACGGGATTGCACTCACTACAAGTTAACGATTAATAAATATAATTTATTTATTGATTTTACACGTAAATAGTTAATGATCGTTAAGTGTTTAATGGTAACGGCTAACGACTAAACGTGACGTGGTGGCAGACGAAGCGTGGTCGGGATGGTACACACAATCATAAAAACCAACACAAACAAATTAAACAAAAACAAAATAAAAAATCAAATAGAATACCAAAATAAAATAACTAGATAAACAAAACAAAATAACTAATAAGCGGTGGTGGCTATGTAACGAGGTCGGCGGGTGGAGCCCGATTGTGTTGAAATTGGCGTGCTGAAGAGCAGTTGGGGTGAGAAAAAGTGTGTGGTGCCAGATTGTGTTGATAAGAGGTTATTATAATTAATTAATTTAATTTAATAATGATTAAATCTAAAGGTTTGGCGGGCTAAAGTAAAACTTTTGGTGGGAAATGAAACTTTTGCTTTGCTTTTAGCTGTGTTAGGGGTGTTAAAATACATGATCCAACTCGAATCCAACCCGCACCCGAACCCGAATAAGTCTATTTGGGTCGGACTACTCATGTCAAAAAAATATTCGGATTATTCAAGGTCAACTGTAGTAACCCGAATACTAAATAGGGTCGTGTGTCGGGTTTAAATGTTTTGGCTAACTCGGGTTCGGGTTAACCCGAATAAATATTTTTTTATTATTATAATTTATTTTTATTAATCTTGTACTTAAACGAGTATAAATAAGCAATATTTTTTAATTTTTTTTATTTAATTTTATTAATCTTGTACTTAAACGAATATAAATAAGCAATGAATTCCAGTTTACTCATATTCAGTTGACTCGACCCCGAGTTGACCCGACCTAAACCTGAATTCAAATAGTAGCGGGGTTGGGTATTGATTTTTTTGGCCTTGACACGACTTAGACCCGACCAACATGGCCCTACTAACACCCTTAATTTTGTATATTGCCATGGACCGATGTTTATTAGTGGTTACCTAGATAATATGATGCATTGGTATTTTCCGAGGTTCTGACATTGCTTATCCTTCTAGGTTGTTGCTTTGATGCCGCGATGCCCTTATCGGCTGGTGCTAATGTATCTGCTAGGTTCAACTGAATGGGTCGCGCGGCCTAGGCTTAGCGGCCAAATAAGCGGACATGTCCCCCCAAGTGTTATCAACACAAGTGATGATGCAATACTTGAGAGAAGCGTTATAAGGAAAACATATTTATTATTATTATTATTATTATTTTAAAAAGGGGGGGGGGTGTGTGAGATGAGTCTCTCGATTATTAAATGAACTACCGACATAAGCTATAATTATTGAGGGGTTAAAAAAACTCGAATGATCCATACTTGGGATATCACTGTGATGATGCCACGTGTCCTACCAATTTCCATCATGCGGTTGTGATTAAGTCACGTCATGCACTGACATGATGCGACGTTTGATTCTCTCCTTTTCCTGTATAAATAGGGGTCTCCTTTCACTTTACAGTCCACATCTTTCCTTTTTTATCGCGCTTGCACAACACGAATCTTTAAGAGTTATTTGCTCTCTTCTTCAAGTGTGTTTTTCCTTCTTCCCATCTTCTTTTTCTTTTCAATTTTATTACTTCCTTTCCGAATCCTTCGTCATGTCGCTTGACCATTTTGACAACCTTAATATTCCGGATGCCGACCCGCTTGACCCATCCTTGAAAGTCGCGATTCTTCATAAATTTTTATACGCACCTTTACAAATCTTCCATTTGTTGCTTTTCATTATCTCATCATCATTTCTGGGTGTCGCCATTGAAGTTTCAAGAGCATTGCTTGTTAAGATCACAGATGCTTGGCTACTTAAGAGTTCTTATGAGGGACGACACATGTCCCCACAGGAGGTTTCCTTCTTTTTACTCAATCAGTGGGTGTAATTGGTTCCGACCTATCATTCTATAGCAATTATGCTGATGAATTTGGATCCTACGGATAACGCCAGGTAAAAGTCCACTGGTGAAGGAGAAAGGTTGTCCTTTCGTTAAGCTCTAGTCCTCAACAAGCCTGATTAAAGGACAAAACATGTTAGCCTCGCCCCGGGTGTTATCCCAGGACCAAGCTCCGATGTAAGAGTAAGTATCGAATAAAAATGAAGTTGTTAGGCACTGCAATAAGTATAATAAATGCGTATGGAAAAATGTTGTGTTGCATTGAATGCGCTTGGGGTATTTATACTACCCAAGTACTGTACTTGACAACCATAGAGGAATGGGTTGTCGAGCTAGATGGCTAGGGTACTGTTAAACCCTAGGGAACAACACCCCTAAATATCCGGATCGACGACGCACGCCTGGGTATTGCCATGGACCGTGGTTATCAGTGGTTACCTAGAAAATAGGATGCATTGGTCTTTCCCGACATTGCTTATCTTTCTAGGCTGTTGCTTTAATGCCCGGAGGCCCTTACCAGCTGTTGCTAGTATATCCGCTAGGTTCAAGTGAATGGGTCACGCCATTCTTGACGAACTCAGGATGCATATCATCGGTTTCAGGTCTGGTCAAAGTTATGTATCATGCTTGGTTGATATTAACACCATGTGTCATGATACATCACTGAGTTGACTGCACTTCATTGTAACTAAGGGTGTTAGTCAGGTCAGGTTGATCGGGTCTGGTCAAAGTCAGGTCAAGATTAAATATTCATACCCTAACCCGACCCTATTTGAATTCGGGTTACTCGTGTTCGGGTCAATTATTGTCGGGTCGGGTCGATTCGGGTTCAAGACAACCAGGATATGAGTAAAATGTAACAAAATTTCCTTTTTTTACTCTTTCACATAGAATATATATATAATTTACATTTAAAAAAATAAAAAAAATTCTTATTCAGGTCAATTGGGTTGACCGAAACTCGAGTTAGCCACATGTTTCAAGCCGATACCCGTTCCTATTTAGTATACGGGTTACTCGGGTTGACGCGAATAAATTTTGGAGTCGACTAACCCGACTCGAATATGCACATTCAGGTTCAGGTTCAGGTTCGGGTTCGGGTCCGGGTCGGGCCAGCCTTTTTGACACCCCTAATTGTAACATACACAATGTATTATGCTTGGTTCACGTATACACACACCCCACCGCGAAGCGCGAATTTAGAACCTCATTAACTACATTTACAAGTTAGACACATTTCATCTAAAAAATAATTTTAAAATGGAACTACATCTTTATATATATTGTTAAAACAAATTTTAATAATTACTTATTTTTTAAAACTTTTTTAAATAAAACTACACATTTATATATTTTCTAAAATTAATTTTTGTAATTATAAATAATTTTAAAAGCAATTTAAAACGAAACTACACCTTTAAACATTTTTAAAGCTAATTTTAACGATTCTAAAAACATTTATAAATAGAGATACACCTTTAGCGACGACTCTATTCTCACCAAAGTGTTGGCGGGATTTATGTTCCCATTTCGCGGTATTTTATTTTGGCTCGAAAATAAAAAATTACTCTCTCACATTTTGCGATGACAGCTATGGTCCCTAAAAGTGAGATGATACTTTCTGTTGTTTGACCAAAGAAAAAGGTACAAATGGTGGGGCCCACACAGTATTTTTAGCGACTACTGGGCTTGTCTCTAAGTTTACTCCCTCGCCAAAAGTTTCAATTGGTGTAGTGTAGCAATGGTTGGTCTACTGGGGAAGTATCCAGCAAAATCGTATCGTCCAAAATTAACTGCTGCATGGTGTCCAGATACCACCCATATGATGGATGAGGCGATTTTAATCAAGCCAGATTGGGTTTTGAGTTTTGGCCACCATGATGCGTCTTCCTTGTCTTTATGTCCAACTGTCCGAATTTCTATCCACCATGCTTGAATCTCTTCATCATCTTTTACTAGATGTGCTCAAGGACGGAACATCATTGAGACCAAGGGGGGTTGTGGCCCCCCCAAAAAGATTACTCTCAAGTATCATTTACTATATAATGTTAGTCATTAGCTATGCAAAATATTAACGTTTTATAGTTTTGCCCCCCTAAAATATGTATTTCATATTTTGGCCCCTCCGACAAATGTATTCAAGTTCCGTCCCTGGATGTGCTTGTGGATAGTAGTGGTCGACATAAGAAGTTGCCCATTGTTCGATGGCATCCCAAAGAAGTAGCCCGTCATTTGCATATGGATAGTCCTCTATCATTAGTTTTACCCCATATGGTTCATTTATATCTTCAATAGCCATGCCCCTAAATGATAGTAAGATATAAGTACTAAAGTTTTCATACAAAAAAGAGAAATGCTAGAACCACAAAAGAACTTTCACAAAATGTTTTACAAAATGATATGTCATAAAGTTAATGGCAATCTTAAAGTTACTTTTAACTTCTCTCTCTTACATGAATTCACAAATGCATGACACATCATTTTATAAAACATTTTGTGAGAGTTCTTTTGTGGTTCTAGCAATCCTCTACAAAAAATAATAAGTCCCTTGGATGAGGGATTTTGTGCATTTTAAAAGGCTATTTGCATTAAAATAATAATAATAATAAGTAACATGGTGGTTTAACTTCTAACTTATATAATTATGCCAAACAAGCAAAGGACTTCAACAAATAACAACTTTGGTAAAAAAATTATTTCAACAAGGCTATAATCATCCCGTTTCACCATCATGATCGGGATGTGGGTGGTGCTTGTTGGGTTGTTTGTTGGGTATGTTTGGAGTTGTTTTCGGGTGGTGGCTGGATGCGGATGGGTTGGGGGATAGGCGTTGAGAGATGTGGATTACCTAAGTATCGCGATATGATATAAGGGTAGTGTGTTTTTTTATGTTGAGAGGGTTTTTGTGTTACTTTAGGAATTTATATAAGATCCTTTGTTTTTATTCGAAGGAATAAACAGGGATATCTTCTATTAAGAGAAACATTCCCTTATAATCTCAATGAGGATCTTTACTAAAAACCTATTCTTAAGGTTTTTTTAAACTTATTCTTATAGAACTAAATTTGTCATGCATGTGAAGCTTTGGCTATGCAACCGTTTGTTATGCTGGGAAATGTTAATAAATGTTTGCGGTTTAGTGTTTTTTACTCTATATAGACTAGGTGTGTATCTCAAACAAATGTGCATGATTGCCGGGAATGTAGTCACCGTTTTTGGATCAAACCCCGATATCTCTGATGATATTCTTGCAAAGGCTTTTCATGTTGACAAAAAGGTGATTGATGAAATTCTGTCAAATTTCTATACACCTGTGTGTTTCAGAATGGTTATCTATTAAGCTAATTACAATAATCTTCGCATCAATAATGTTTGTATTGTCTTGTCTTGTTTTGCTATATCAATAAGGGAATAAAGGAAATATATTGTATTCATTCATCGTCATTTAAATTTTCACTGCCTAAAGAACCGATCAGTAAAATCTGAGCTTAAGATTTTGTTATTCAGAAGGAATCTTCTATAGAACAATTCCCTTATATCTCAACTGAGGATACTAAACCTTCTTAAGGTTTTAAAGAACAATTGTCAAGCATGAAGCTTTCGGCTATGCAACCGTATAATCATGGGAAATGTAAAAGTTAAGTATAAACTCAATAAAGACAAGTATCTCAAATGTGCATGATTACGGAAATTAGACTCTTTTTTTTAACACGCAGAAATTAGAGTTGTGAGAAGAAAAATGGAAAAATATTCCGTTGCCGGGACTTGAACCGGGTCTCTCGGGTGAGAGCCGAGTATCCTAACCAACTAGACTACAACCGGATTGATGTTGATACAATACCACTAACGTACATGATTGGCTGAAACACAAGCTCTTAAGTGTTGGGATTTAACATACTAGGTAATCAGTTTAGCTACGAGTACGCAGCGGAATGAATCTAGTTTTAGCATATAGATTAACACATATAAATTAAACAAGTAATTTACTAACCTTCAGCTTAATGATAAAAATCAATAAACTTACACCGGATCTTGATCTTGAAACGAGTGATTAAATTATCACGTCTACGGTTGCTCACGCAAACACGTCAACCAAGTATGAGTCGATTGCTAGTCAACCTTCACGATATTCAAACAACAAGTGTTGTTGTTCGAGCTTCAAAACGATTCGAAAACTATCAAATAAACCCTTTAAGGGTATATTTTCTGTCGACAGTAAATAACAAAAGGGACGTGGTATAATACTTATGCATGGCTTACTTTTGATTTGTCTAACTGTTAGACACAAGCAAAATTAATATAATATACATGAATTATGATATTGCATGCATATATATTTTAGTGTTGTAAGTGATGTTTGTATAACCACCGAAAGACTTATCATGCGTAGTATTAATATTAGGTTTTGTGTGTCGTCTGACTTTGTGTGAATAGGACCACAAATCATAATGAGGGAGAGAGTAGCCATCAAACGCTAGTTTAAGATAAACTAGGATACCCTCATAATCCTTATCACAATACAACTTTTATTTCTTAACTCCAAAATTGATCCCAAAATCCTCTTCTAAAAGCTATATGGGTTAGTCAACAAGTGACACCCACAAGGTTCGGGTTTTGTCAATTTTAGTCCTTTCGGTTTATTATTTAAATATTCGTTATACTTATTAAACAATTAACGGTAAATAACGACTATTTAAATATTATCGTGAAGTAAAACATACTCTATGTGTTTACACGTGTGCCCCCAATAGGCTCACGTATTTCTAACGTATAACTTGCGGAACCGACTACCAAATTCCAACAGCTCCCACTTGGGAGGCGGAGTAGCATGCTTGCAGATATACTGATAATTGACAACATCTAGCAAACACACACAATTGCCTTTAGATTAGAAATACTTGAGATAAAGTTTCAGGAAACATCTCAGCTTATAAAGGTTAATATATTTCTTGCTTTTATCATTATCCTTTTGTTCTAGATATCGTTAAACCATGGATATGGATCCTAACTCATTCCATATAGTTTAACATTATGTTTCTCGTTATAGAAATAATTCAGATTTACCAAATGTAATCAAGAATCATCTTGTATTACTCTTTGGGCACGGCCATGCAATTATCTGATTAATTCTGGAGAGGGCCCATGGTATCTTTCTGCACATATCAAGTGGAAGAACAAATTCTTTGTTGACTACAAGTGTTGTGGATGCTGCTTCACATCACTTCTAAGAATAGCCTTTATGACTAGCTTATTCTAGATAACGTTTGACTTATACTCAAAAAGTGATATCCACACATACATAACTTGCTTGTATCTCAAGTCTAAGGACGACTTTTAAACCATTTTTCGAAATTTATTCATGACAGGGATCCAAAAGTAAATATTCGAAGGTGGGGTATCCAATATGCATCCCTTGTGAATACGCATGAGTTTGGCGGGAACAATCCATATATTCAAGGAATATAACCAACACTCACATTTGCCTTATGTAACAATATTCCCATATTGTTAACCGACAATGGACATATTTAGAATGATAAATCATTCAAGGATTAAACATGCAAATATAGAATAACAGTTATTATATGAATGAAAAACAAACATCAAATATCTTTTATTCATCAGAAAGTAAAAACTGTCTTACAATTCCAAATTACCAAATACTAATAAACACAAATTTACATGAGACTACTAGCTGGTATCATTCCTATTTTCTCAGTCAATTTAGAATGTTTAGGAAATGCTAAAGCCTTTGTGAAAGGGTCAGCTAAGTTATCATTTGTGTCAACTTTTTATATCTTTACATCACCCATTTATATGGTTTCTCGAAGATAGTAAACTTTTGTACGAAAATGTCTTGCACCTTTAGTGACTCCATGATCTTTCGCTATTGCTATGGCTCCAGTATTATCACAATACATATTTATGGGTTCTTCAATTGTGGGAACAGCACCAAGCCTAGAAATGAATTTACGAATCCATACAGCCTCTTTCGATGCGTCAAAAGCAGCGATATATTCAGCATCTGTAAATCCATCTGCAACTAGGAATTGAAATATTTTCTAGTATCAATTGGTACACAACAACATAAGCCGTTATATAAAATCTAAACATTAGTATTTAACAGTCCATCTAAATTCCTTAATTAGATATTTTGTTATCTAAAAACTCTCATTTAGATACTTTGTTGTATAGCTCATCTAGCTCACATGCAAAAGTAACAAACATCGCATACATAATAAAATATATAAAATAATGAATCCCTATTTATAAACAAGGTCTCCATCCAGGTAACTAATAATGTCAAGTGAAAATATACCATAAAGACTAGCTCAATGATATAATTGCATTGTGTTGGACTATATTTCTGCATACGTATTAACTAATAAACAATTAATTCCAATGTCTTTTGTTTTATCCTATAAATCCCAAGTGAAATTTCATTCCAATCTCAAGGATTACATCTAGCTTTGATGGAAAGAGTGCTTTCAATATTTTACACGAACAATGAATTTTAAGGAAAAAACATAGTCTCAACCACTTGATTTCTGTGTACTCAAGGAGTTTATCTTGTTATCTTAATTTAATCAGAAATCATATTGTGATTAAACATAAGATCTCAGCTCCTAGATGCATGATTCAATCCACACTTGGATTCTATTTTCTTGTATACTTTATAAAGATTATTTTAAACTCATAACCCCTTTTGATTACACACCGTCCTCGCAAAAGGTAATCATAAAGAAAAGAGTTATAAAACTTAATTGTCATATTACAAATATAGGCTCATAACCCTTTTGATTACACATCGTCCTCGCAAGGTAATCATTAAGGAAAGAGTTATGATCCTTAATTTTCCATATTTCAGATTCAAGAAAACATGTATGACAATTAGTTATCTTTATATAATTAATGCGTGTAGAAAAGAAAATTTTAATCATAGTCAATTGCTTGAGTAAGATTAAAAACTCTTGTCACTAGTCAGGCATTAACCCGTATACAATTTTGTCCTTATGAGCCTTTCTTCAAAAGAAACTCATTCTAACCTCACAGGTTTACTTTTTGGTCAAAGATCAATCAATCTGACAACATTGATTTGTCTTTTAAGGACTGCATCTTATCATTCATATTTCTAAGATATTTATCAGATCCAAGATGTGATAATTCATCTTATTAGTTAGCAGGTTTACTATGACCCTCTAACTTATATTCCTCAGCATTGATAAAAATATCACTTTATTGATGAGGCATCCTTGCGGATTTATGAATAAGAGTCACATTATACTTTGGTTTAACATTTTCATGTTTTAACCTTAGTATGACATCAACAAGTGAATTCAGAAGGTTATGTATTTTGTTCTTGAATATCTTCAAGATCTATAGATGCTCCCACTTACTTTTGTGAGAAGAGATACTTCTCTAAACACTAAGTATTTAAGCAACAATAAATTGTTCTTAATTGGGACAACAAAATACATTTTACAGTTCTCATCTCTAGCTTGTTAATAATATGCTTCATAAGATATTAACAAATTTCAAAACTTTAATCAAGACATAATGGGATTCATCCCTAATCTATAAATAGATAATGTCTTGAATACCTTCTAGGTTGGAACTATATTGAGTGTATCCATGACACACGCAAATTTCTAACCTTGATCGATTTTGGAGGTAGAGCAATTTAAAATTATCAGAAATCAAACAATACGAATATAGTTTGTTTCAACACATTAGACATACCATAATAGTGTGGTATTCTATGAGTATTGGAATTGTGAGACTCCATCAGAATTCCTTAGATAACTTAATTCTCTATGGATCAAATACTTGTCAATTGGGTCGAGCCAAATTGAATACACAGTATTTAACAACCAAGTGCATGCTATAATGTATATTTCTTGAATAAGTACATCAACTCCATGTTCATGTGTTCACAAGAAGACAGAACAGTTCAAGAATTCTTTGATCATGTGTTTACAAGAAAACAAAACATGTCAAATACATTATATGTCAGAAGACATAACAATTTACTACTTACTTTATGTTATGAGTCATTGATAAATTCAAGGACTTTATAATTATGTCTGAACAAAAACATAATTATTCTAACGAAAGTACTTATGAACGCAAACTCTTATACTTCATAATTATGATTATATAATTTAACCATAAGTCTATTGACTAAAACATGTAGTCAAAATGTTGAAGTAGCTTACTATTATATCTTGACATTTAATTGTAATAGGACAACAAACATCTTGTGTGTTTAAGTCCTAGTAAAATGATTAGCTTCCTTACCTTGCGGTCAAGAGAAACCAATAATCATATCGTTATATGTTGTTCCTTGCACACACTTAAGATTTCTCCCACTTGTGTACGGGACAACATTATTTAATACAATACGACACGCGCTCGAAAGTATAAACAATATGATAGTGTCATAGATATTACAAGTAGATTTCGAACCATAACGTTTAATAAGGAATTGTGGATTATTATTCTATAGATAACTTTTCGGAAAGCAACATCGGAAAGGCAACTGGTTATCTATAAAATAAAATGCAATTTTCCTTAAACCATGGTCGTTCATATTCGGAAAGTAATGAATTATTTCAAAGCGAGCTAGAAATAATATGGGCAACTAACAAGGAAATGAATCTTGTAGCTCCCACTGAATTTGACATCATAACATGAATGTCAGTTCAGTAGTCAAGACGCAAAGCTCCCCATTAATTTGTCCAACATTGTAACTGGTTACATACAGTAAAGAAGCAAATAGCGATTTATATACTTTCCTACTCTCTTAGAATGCCTACAAGTAGCAATGTACTTAGGTATTGAACAGAGTATATGAAGTTCTACTTATGTAGATGAGGGACTAGCCATTCATGCTTTCATTAACTTGAACATTTTAGCATGCAATTCCTCCTTAATCGGTCTGCCTAGCCACAAGGGTGTTTAGCACTATAAGGAATGAATCGAGTCCAAGAAAATTTACCTAGAAGACCTGCTAGCAATTTTCTTTACTCGTTGCGGTTTAAACTCATACATCGTGACAAGTGCAAGATGTCATTATTTTGGTAGCTATAGACAAAATGTACTCTAGTTACACAAAATATTTTATCTTTCAAAGATTTCATAACCGGAAAAGGGTAATGAAAGATTTAAAGTGAGTTTAAATATAATTGAGGAAAAAATTCAATTATAACCCTATCTTATTCTTGTCAACCAATGAGAAGAGATAGGAGTAAGTCTCACTCTTCTTACCAGGAAAAGAGACTATGTTTGTCTTCTTAAGAAAACAAACTTTCGTTTACGAATTATGTTGCAATAACACAATTAATCAGAACATAGAAAGTTCAATTTTAGTATTTTTGATAATTAAATTCTTAAAAGAATTAACTACCCAATTAATTTACTAATTAAGACTAAGATCCAACTTGACCTCCCACTTATTAACAAAGGTCTGACCAATACGAAAACAAGTAGGGCAAGAGGTAAGCGACGAGCGTTAATTGCATTTAATGCAACTCTTAGATTTATGAGACTTGTCATGACATTAGTAAACACGTAATAATGTCAAGAGCATGTTTAGTTCTCATCTTATGCCTCGAGCACGAGGTCTGACCAAGCCTACCCGATTTAAGTCCACCAAGCAAGAACGCGCAAAAATAGTTAGAGGTCTGACCAGTGAACCGTAATTGCCATGGGTTGGAATGACCCTGAGGTCTGACCAGAGAGGCCAAGCCAAATGCACGTGTTCTTGGTTGGTTGGCATTGACTTAAAATTTTCATAGGGGTATTCACATAAATGTGTTAAAAGCGTGTACAAAGAGGCATGCAAAACAACTTTGTAGCACTAATTTTAAAAACCTTTTATAAATGACATTGTAGTGATACATTGGTTCTCGGTAACTCCAATCGAACGCACAAAGAAGCGGAGAACCAGGTCAGCGCGAAGCGTATTAAAAACCTGGATTCTTTAGGAATGTCCGCCTTAAACTTCTCTTATAGTTTGTTCTAGTGGATGAGCCGTACTTCCCAATAATCCATAACGTCCAGTTTTTAATTATTCTTGAAATCAAGTTTCATAGTTTAGAGTCTTATTAATTTTCTCAAAATCAAATTTTGCACGAAACAAATAATAGGTCACAATGAACAAGTATTTAGGCGTGTAATTAATAGACTAGTTTTAATATCATCTTTCTCTATAAGTATTAGTCCATATTGCATACATATTAGGCATGTAAACAAGTAATCAAGTAAAAATATGCACATAAGTAGACAAATACAAAAGATGACATTAATTTAAACAAGTAAACATGTAAAATCCGAGTTCTCAAGCGAGTCTTCCCTAATTGAAGAACCATAAGACTCTCACTAGGTTTTCATCAATGTGCCTAGAACGCCCCATTCTTCACAAAAGTGATTGAGTGGGTCTTATGACCGGAAAAAGAAACAAAAAATCAGACTAAATATGTAAAAGATCTAGTTTCCAAAAATAAAATATTTTAATTACCATAAATAAAAATCAAGATCTTTTAGATATATAGTGTGATCTACTATAAAAAAGAAACAAATCTACTAAATTAACAATTTTATTTTATTTCTTTTTAACCTATATTAACAATTAATAGTTTTCAAGATCTAGATCTAACATATTTTATTTAATTTATGGCAAAGATTTGCATAATCTTTGCCATCTTTGCAAGAAAACAATAAATAAAATATAAAATGCAGCAGATCAAGCATGAATTAAATTTAGACGTGTACAATTCAAGACATGATATAATTCAAATCGTGTAACCCTAATGCCAAAACGAGTTGGCTGTGATACCACTGTTGGGATTTAACAAACTAGGTAACCAAGTTAGCTACGAGTACATAACGGAATAGATCTAGTTTTAGCACAAAGATTAACACATAATAAAAGGGAAATGAACTACCCTTTAAGCCTTAGATCCTGAAAACGAGAATAAACTTACAATAAACTACACCGGATCTTGATCTTAAAACGAGTGATTAAATTACCACATCTACGGTTGCTCACACAAACACGTCAACCAAGTATGAGTCGATTGCTAGTCAACCTTCACGAACCAAACACCTTGTATAATCGAACCAAACTCACCCCTTGTGAGCTTGAAACAATCGAGAACCAAACAAAACCCTAATTAACCGAATTCGGTTAGGGTTTTAAAACCGAAAACCTTAATAAGGTTTTAGTGTGTTGCCGAGCAAGGAGAACACCCACCAAACACCGCGTGTAGATCTTTAATCGTCGAACAAGGAAGACAAGAAAGAAAATTATCTAGTATTTAGGGATTTGATTGAATTTGGTTTTAAAGGGAGAACCGAAAATCCTAAAAAGGGGTTTTAGGGTTTTAGTTTAGGGTTTTAGGAAAAGAGGGAGCACCGAAAATTATCTAGTAATTTAGGGATTTGATTGAATGAAGAATGAGGTGTAGGGGTTGTGTTTATATAGGCACAAGCCCAAACCATAATTCTTGTACAACAAGGAAACTATTGTTTCCTTTTCCCCCCTCCTTTAACTCTACAACCGAACAAACACCCCCTTCTAGAACCCTTAGGGGATTCGGCCAACAATGGGCTCCCCAGGGTTGGGGTTTTGTCCGGTTTAGTCCCTCGGTTTTTATATTTAAACTATTCGTTAAACTAGTTAAACAATTAACGTAAATTAACGACTATTTAAATTATATCGTGAAGTAAAACATACTCTCCGTATTCTAACGTGTGTGCCCCCAATAAGCTTACATATTTATAATGTATTTAACGCGGATCCAACTACCATATTACAACAGAGAGGAGGTTGTGTTTGTTATGTGAGTGAGAAGAGAGTGTTTGTAAGAGAAGCGTGTTTGTTTAAGATGAAGCATCAATCCAATGGTTGTGAATAGAATGAGAGAATTTGGATTGATGAGATGGCTTGATCAAGGATAGAGAAAAGAGTGTGTTTGTTGTATTTGTTTGAGAAGCAATCCAAGGGTTGAGAAAGAAAGAATGCGTGAACTTGGATTGGTGACATGCCTTGATCAAGGGTTGAGATGAAGAAGTGTGTGTGTGTGTGTAGTTTGAATTCATTAGGGAAAAAGATAAATAGTGGATATGTGGTGGAGAATGTTTTGAGAAGATATAGAAGATATTGGTTGGGAATGTATGAGACATAGAGGTACAACAAGTATAAGAGAAGTACATTGTGTAAGGGAATGTGAGTTGGCATGTGGAGGATAAGGTTTAAGGTTTATTTGGTAAAGGGTTATGTAAAGAAGGGTGTTTAGGCTTGAAGAGTATTTAGGAACATAAGTATGAAGTTGATAGTGTTTAGGAGAAATCAAGGGATTGATTTGGGTTAATAATCACATTGCCAATAAGAGAGAAAAGCATGGGCATATGTGATTATGGGATGGTCTGAGGAAGAAGATGATTATAGTATGTAGAAGAGATGAAATCACTTGTTAGGTAAGAAGGGTAAACAAGTGATTAGATAGAATAGGTAGAAAGAGTGTATAAAAGAAGTGAGGACTTTTACATGTGAGGAATACATGTGAGTTTGTAAAAACATTTGTATGGAAGTGAGAAAAGTCAAAGTATAATTAACTTTAAAATACCACAAACTCAATTAGTCATTTCCACTTTAATCCATGATAATCAAGAATGGATTTTATCACTAATCATCTTGATGCAAACAAGCTAAGTGCTTTGAATTGTAAGTAAAGCATATCCCATAACGAGAAAGGATGTGTTTACGCAAAGTGACCTTTGACTTAGTTTGACCAATAAGGGAGTCAAACCCGTAACATGATTAGGATCAATTGTAAATCCGAGTAACAATAGATTTGATCATTAATCATTTTGATGCAAACAAGATAAGTGCTTTGCATCATAAGTAAAGCATATCCCGTAATGGGAAAGGATGCATTTACGCAAAGTGGCCTTTGACTTGGTTTGACCAATACGGGAGTAATGCCCGTAATTTGATTAAGATCATCATAAATCCGAATTAAGGCCAAATGATCATTTTTGCTTGTTGGTATGTTGAACGTATGATCATACTAAGTTTAGAAAGAAGTTTTGGCCTTGGCTAGAGGCGTTTGATAAAGGTTTTGAGTTGGCGTTTTATGAAAAAACGGAGGGACTTGTTTTTACTCCTCTCTAAGTTTAAACCTCATTTGGAGTGTTTCTAAATGCTCAAATATCATATACATAACTTTATTGAAGTTTCCACATATGTCGGGTAAGAGGAAAGTCGACAATTGCTAAATCCATAAAACGGACTTCGCCTGTGGCGCGCTGGCCACGCGCTGATGCGTGCCCAACGCGCCCGACAGAAAAGTCTGGTTTTTGCGAATTTAGGCTTTCGTTTGTGATTTTACGTTTTGTGAATGTTGCACCAACAAGGCCAAATAAACACTTGTCATCATTAAAACATAAAGGAGATCTTAGTCAATGTTGCACCAACAAGGCCAAATAACAAAAAAATTGGTATACATGATATGTTATACGTGTACAATTGTTGGATTGGTTATTTGATTATGAATATTGGAAATTCAGCTGTTAGGATCATAGGCGGATTTACCTTGAACATAAGGTATCTACGTGCATACCCTGTGAAAATTCGTAGTAGTGTAAAAAATTGTTTTTTTTCAGGGATAACAACAAATAACAATAAAAATATAAGGGTGCACATCTTCTGAGACACATGAAAATTTTGAGTGCATACCCCAAACTAACTTACCAGTGTTCAAACTAAAAGAAAAAGAAAAAGAAAAGGTGTTCTGTTAATCGAGTATGCAATAGCGGCAATGTTCAAGAAGAAGAAGATAAAGTCAAATAGTCAAAAGATTTTAGGTTATCCTATAGCCCAATTGCAATGTAAAGTTATAATAGCTTTTAGTCCACCCCTTTATATAATATGGTCGTGTTTGGTAGCTAGCATTTGAAAGGGTTTTAGAATGGTAAGCGAGAAGCGGTTAGCGGTTTGGTTGAAAAGCTTGTTTGACAACAAAGCAACTAGAGTTTAGATTTTATGCAACTGCTTCAATTTGAAATGCTTGCTAAAGAAGTGTTTCAAGCAAAAGCTCGAGCGTTTTGTTTTAAAAGTACTCATATACCCTCAATTTGTTTTTTATTTTCTTAATTAGTTTCTTATTTTAATGTGTATATTCTCTTTTCGTAATTTTACACTTTATAATTACTGTTACTTTTACGTTACCAAACACCTTTCTTAGCAAACCGCTACTACTAACTGATTCTGCTTACTACTGCTGTCCCAAACACACCCATATCCTCTTCGTAAAGCCTAAAACAAATTACACATTTATTTATCTTTTTTCATCAAATTATGTCTACTTGGGTTCCACCATAATTTAAAAACTAGGATATTCCTTTTATAAAATGCGTTGTAAAATTGATAAATAAATTATTTGAGAATTCGTTTTTACTTGTTTTTAAAGTATCTTGTTGAAATGTTGCTGACTAATT
>BQNB010050783.1:0-17031 GCA_026074375.1 Tanacetum coccineum | reverse complement strand
TTTTTTTTATATACGGGATGGGTTGAATATATTTTTACTCATTTGACCCATTGCCATTTTAGTTTATTTTTTTGAAGATTACCAATATGACCGTAAGCGATGTAGTATAATACAAATTGACAAGTTTAAGTCTAGACGAGTCAAAATGATACTTGTACTGTTGGCCTATGTCAGGAAAAATGATTTTAAGTTTTTCATGTCCGGCTTAACATAAGGTGTAACAGACCTATATTGAGCCGGTTTTTTGCTTTCTTTATACGTGTCTGTCTTATGTTGTTCTACACCTTTTCTCCCTGTTCTATTTTTCACCTACTGCTTTTACTATGTAATGTGCCATACTACTTGTCAATCAGATAAAAGCATATCTTTTCCCTACAAATTATACTATATTCCACTTGGCCATTTCACCAGTTATGTAAGTGGCGGAAACAGGGGTCACAGTTCCTCATAATCTCAACTATAAATATGGTTTCTTTCCATTGTAGAATTTCACATCCCACAGCTTCTTTCACCCTCATTCTATATCATAAATATTCTACAATTTTTGTGAATACACAAACTAAGTTATGGGTTTAACACTAGATAGCTATGTCTCATTTCTATGTATGATTATGATACTTCTGCCTTTAACCTGTTACAGTCAAGACTCTTATGTTTCTTCTAGAGCAACTTATTATGGTAGCCCTGATTGCTTAGGGACTCCAAGTAAATACTTTATCTTTTCTCTACTTTCATTATCTAACCATGTATGTACTTTTATTCTAAGCTACAACATATTATTATTATAATGTTTCAGCTGGTGCTTGTGGTTATAAAACTTATGGTAGCACCATCAATGGTGGCGAGGTGAGTGGAGTTTCATATAAGCTATTCAAGAACGGTACGGGATGTGGAGCATGTTATCAGGTAATTTTAACAAGTTGTCAATAGTGACATAATAAATTCGTTTAGAAAATTAATGAGTAACTTTACATAATGGCCGCCATCATGTTAATTTTCAGGTTAGGTGCAAGTATGCCAAACATTGCAGTGAAGGGGGGACGAAAGTGGTAGTAACTGACCATGGTGAGGGAGACAACACAGACTTCATTCTCAGTACACGTGCCTACAATAAACTCGCTCTACCAGGGCAGGCTGAAATATTATTTTCTTATGGGGTGGTTGATGTAGAATACAAGAGGATTTCCTGCCAGTATCCTGGCTATAATCTCATGTTCAAAGTTCATGAACACAGTAGGTTCCCTCAGTACCTTGCCCTAATCGCTATATACCAAGCAGGTGTTACTGAAATCACTGCAGTCGATTTATGGCGGGTAAATTTTAAAATTTGCGTTACAGTTTCAATGTATATTTAATATATTTTACCTTAACTTTTGATACATATATCTATGTTTTCGTGTTATATATATTCAGGAGGATTGCCAAGAATGGAGGGGTATGAGGAGGGCGTATGGAGCAGTATGGGACATGCCGAACCCACCAGAAGGAGCTATAAACTTGAGGTTCCAAGTGAGTGGTTCTAACTGGGTTCAACTTAAGAGTTTAATTCCGAGTGACTGGAAGGCCGGGGCTACTTACGACACTGCAATTCAGCTTGATTGAGTGGAACTCTGCTATGAGAATGGAGATATCTATATATAGCTAATTAAGTTAGCAGATTAAATAATACATGTTTCGCTTTGTTAGTTGTGAGGTTTATCTGTGTCTTTAGTAATATTTTGTTCTGATAAGTTTTATGCCTAAATAAATAGTGAGAGTTCCATGTATGTTGTCGTTCAATATTCACTCTACAACTAAAATAAGTAAACATAATAAAACTTATGCTTACTGTATTTCTTATCGTCAACTGATAAATATACATGAACCTGCATTCCACGAAGGAAAAGTGCTCAATTACTTTCCATAATGCTAGGACAAAGAATAAATATAATAAATTTATTGCAAGTTGTGACAGGTAGCTAAATTCACTTAGGAAGCACTATCGTTATATACAACACATAAAAATGATTGCCAAAATTAAAATGAACACTTCTATTAATAGTCTCTCCAAGATCACTCTTTTAATTTCATAGAAAGTGCCGATGCATTCATGTTCTGTGTGTCTTTGGACAGAGACATGTTAAAATAATCCTTTAATTATTGTGGCCTTAACCATTTGGACCTTAAACCATGCCTTAATGACATAATATACCCTAACTAACAAATGACAGTTATATGATGAAAGTAACTGTCATAACAAATAAATATTCAGGGTTGTGGTCATAATCCTGTATCCTGTCACATAACTATTCTCTCAATCAAACATGTGGAAACTAGAAGAAGGGTTGAATAGTTTATCGCTTTTTAAATTAATGTATAGTTTGTTTATAAAAACTTAGATTCGACTTTATGTGATCTCAATATGTGCACAATATGAACAATACAAATAACTAAATAAATAATATGAAAGACAAGAGATAAGAGTTAGAAAGATCAAACCACAACACAAGGATTTATAGTGATTCGGTAACGAATCACCTCTTCGCCCTACTCCACTCCCCGAGCACCAAACTCGAGAGTTCTCTTCACTATGTCAACAAACTCCTTTTAGGCGGAGAAAACCGTACACAACTAAGCTTACACCGATTTTCGACACTAAGCCAAATGCCGGGTTCTAATCCTAGCTAGAACCAATCTAACACAACTTTTGTATTTTGAGGACTAAAATACTAACCAAACCACTTCGCAACAATTCACTACTTCTCTTCACTACACACCTTCTCTTCACTTCACAACTTCACTACGCTTCACAACTTCACTACACCTAGACAATACTACGATCACACCAATTTAACACTACTTACAAAGATCAATTACTACGTAGAAAGATCACACGATCTAACATATACTTCAATGTATTACCACAATTATCTATTAACACACTAATACATACACACCTTTTCATATACAAAATGATGTACAAGATATAAACTCAACTTCAATACACCCCAACATAAACTATAACAACTTCTTGACTTGATGATAAGAGTATTTCTTTTTTGCACTTGAGGAATTAAGCTTGGATCACTTGGAAACAAAGGCTTAAGATTAAATGATCAAAGGATTTTAGGAGATGTGTGGACTGATTTTAGACAGAAAATAATGAGTGCAAAAGGTGAGAAAATCAGTGGGGAACAGTCCAGTATTTATAGGCAAACTGTGGAGCCTTTTTGTTTGGTCGGTCCCTAATTAGGGTGTCGGCCCCCTTAAAATTAAGGGGACCGCCCATGTATTTAAAGGGTCCGGCCCCCCCAGGGGTGGGGGGGGGGGCCAGACCTCTTTTTTTTCCAGGGGAGGTGTTTTCTGGAATATTTCTAGCGTTTTTAGGTAGAAAATTTAATTTCAAAATATTTATTTGAATAAAATATTTCTTTTAAATCTAAAAATGTTTTGTAAAAGATATAAAATGTTTGTGGATGTTTTGTAAAAATGTGAAGGTTAAATGACAAACTTCACTTGATCATAAATGCTTACGCATTTATTTATTCAATACATTTAGTGATGAATTTTAGAAATGAAATTTACTACTAATTACTTGTACATTTTATTTTACATTGAACGTTTTTACATTTTGTGATTATCAAAACTCAGAGAGGTCAAAAATATTAATAACGTTTTTAGGATTATTTCTATCACACAATCTCCTCATTTTTTGATGATTACAAAATAGAAATCATTTAAATGTAAAATTTTTTTTAAACAAGTATTTATGAGTTTTTATTTTCATTTCTTTCCTTTTTGTTAGAATTCAAAAAAGATCGTCGTATGAATGTTAGTAAAACTGACGGAATAATGCTCCCCCTTGATGGTACTCCCTATAGTTCGAGGGCACAAAGAAATTGAGTATGATAACTTTGCTACAAAAAAGTTAGAGGAAGAGATACAATTTTAACATTTAGCAAAGAAAGAGGAAAAAATACTAGAAATATGAGTCATTAAAAAATAAAGGAAGCAAGGCAATTAATAATATAAGGACTAAAGAGCATTCTTAAACATAAGACTTGTGTATAAAAACACAATCATGTAGTACACAATTAAAATAATATGCTTGAAGATATTGAACAGACATACATAAAGTTAAACTACAAAGGTCCTAATATTCCTAGAATTCTATAAGACTTGCTTGCAAAAAGTTTAGTTGACAATTATTTGAAAATGGCTAAACATGGTGTATGTTTAGTTTGGAAAAATTGATGGTAGTTGAGTGTTTGGAATTGGAAGTTGTGAAAGCATGTATTCTATGTAAGAAAACATGTATTGGAGTTCATCTCTCAATCCAAAAATGAGAGTACGGTTGTGAATGCAACACAAGCATGAATCTCCATGAGCTTCAAGAAGGTTCCAAAGAATGGGATGACCAAAGAGAGGTGGAGAAGGTGATGGAGTATTAAATTAAACATCAAGTGAAGTAATTGGTGAAAGGGTGAGAGTGATGTCCATTGATCCACTTTCTTGAATTGGAGGTGGTGGAGGAACTCTTGGAGGAGGAGATGTTGGTGAGTTTAAGTAACCATTGGTTGATGGTGAAGTGGAGGAAGTTGTTGACTTGGATATGTAGTCATTGGAGGAGGAAGAAGTATCTTTAATTGATGGTGTTTTTGAAGGTGCATTTGGAGCACTAGGTGATGGGAGTTGATGTTTGGGTGATGGGGTTTTAGTGTCATCTTGAGTTAAATCCACAAATAATTGTTTTGGTAGAATGATGTTGATTTTTGGTCTTTTGGGAGCTTTAGAAATGGAAGCTCTAGTGGATGCCATGGTGGTTGATAATGGATGAAGAAGATGATGAAGTGTTGGTAAGCATTTGGAGGGAATTTATTGGTAGAGAATGGTTAGGAAATGGAATGAATTTGAACTAGTTTAAGAATTTCCAAAATGCGTTCGAGTTTTCTGGGTAAGGGTAGCTGAGGCTAGATAAAAAAGAGCCAAAAAGGCAGAAAGAAACAGTAAAACTCGTGATCTGGGTGGCCGGCCCCCTTAATTATGGTGTCGCCCCCTTATCTTTAAGGGGACCGCCCTTATGAATTAAGGGGGCCGCCCATCTGATGCTTTTCAAACGATCCAAAATTTGATTTTTGTAAAAACTTTGTGGGAAAGGTTGTGTGTTGATGGTTAATTTGCAGCAAGTCCTATGTGAACATATATATGCATGAAACCAAGTATATGTATGTATTCAGTCACAAAAAAAATATAAGAGATAAAGATAAACATTAAGAACATACTAATAGCACATAGTAATTAGAGGTTCTAAGTAAGCCAAATAAGTTCACATACTTCCGACCAAGTTGGGTTGTCATCACATAAGTAATTTTAAACATAAACATAAGTTCACACAAAGTCCTAAACAAATTATTCCACCGAGCTAATCACCACTCAACATCTTCATTTCCTTTTCTTCCCAAAGACTCCTCGCAATGCCTTGCCAAAAGATTTGAATCCACCTCTAAGTTCCTTATGCATTTGTTGTGTTTGATTGAGCAAGTCGGTTTGACGCTCAAAGATAAGATCATCATCTTGTTGAGAAGAAGTGGGAATGTCGTATCATTGGTAATTAAGTGGTTGAAGAGAATTTAGATAGGTGGTAGGAGATGGGGTACTAGCACGAGAAGCACCATCATCCTCATCATCTCCTTGGTGAGATGAAGATCCACGGTTATGATGGGCGGATGTCGATGAGATGGAGTGACGGGCTTTGCCACGATCACTTCGGGGTTTTCGAGTTTGTTTTAGAGCAAGAGGACGCATGACTCGATCAACAACATTGTAAATGCCATTGTCGAGATGAGGGTAGTGTTCCATGACATATACGAAAGGAGTGTCAGAACATACCATATGGAGATTTGCAGTTGGATTAGATGAGCAATTCATTCTTTTAACAATAAGTTTGCATAGATAGATTGTATTGTTCTTCTGGCAACAATTATAATACTAAAATTTGGTGAGCGGAGGACTAGCCGGAAAAACATGGTCTCGGTTTGCCTCTAGTTGAACCACATTCTCACGAATATGAAGTTCTCCCAACGCCTTATGTTATTGTCTTAAATCTTTGGTTAAGAATTTTGATTGAGGAGTGAGTAAGACATTTTAGCTTTTGATGACGATTTAACTCGACCACGTTCCAATCGGGAGAAAGAAAAAAATTGAACGAATATCGTCGGGGTATATTAGTAGGAAAGATTAGGTCTGATAATCGGTCCCTCGTTTTATTAGGGTATGCATGAGATGAAAGTGTGATCTCTTTCGTTTGGGGAAAAATAGGCTTGGCCATTGTATGGAATTCTGGAGGAAATATGGTGATTGGACCCAAATTGTGGTGAGGAGAGGAGAGAGTGATGAATTCTGTTTGGGATTATGAATGAGATTAGGGTTAACCGTGCTATCGGTTGGACTTTGACTTGACTATAAAATGTTTAGAATGATCGAGGAACGATTGGCTCATTGGATTTTGAAAAAAGAAAATAAAGCGAATATTGGTGAACATTCGCTCAATTCCATTGGATTTGAAGTAGAGTTGATCCACGACTCGACCCTCGTGGTGAAATGACAAGGTTTTCGATTTTGGTTTTATAGAAGTTGAGCAAGAACGGGGGGAGAAATCCAGGTTTATTTCGGAATACTTTAGGGATATAGGATTTAGTGGGGAGGTTATCACCAACGGTTTGCACGAGGCATCTGTTTATCACCTATTAACAACACAACAACTAAAAATATTAGTACTATCATGTATAAATTTTTTTTAAATAAAACGACATATGTGAGTCAAAGATTATTTCGATATTTTAAATAAAACCTAGGAAGTTATCATAGTTCTTATTTATTTTTTGCTCAATCTAGAGTGTCGGAAAAAGAATTTTATTGAAATATATATTTCGACATCTAGTGTAATCTTGTCAAGTATTGTGATTTAATAAGTAAGTGTGGATTATTTCTATCTTAGATTAAATCTCTAGGAATATGATCCAAACGCTCCTTTATCAACACAAGACTTGACTAAGATCGTCGAAAAAATATAAATAGTTGTATATTTTGCAGCTAAGTGAGTTTCATTAGTATCGACTTGACGGAAAATGAAATGGTGTTTATTTTGACCTAAATACCTCTTAAACGTTTTTAATCCAAAAGGCCATTTTGTTATAGATATTTATTAAATTGTGTAAATATATATATATATATATTTTATATATATATAATATATTTATATTTTATTATATTTTTTATATATGAATTATATATTTGATGATCTATACAAGTTATTTATGTCACATGTGCTAGAAATATAGTGAGGGTCATTTCGACTTAGACTATAATTCCTAGGATATGAACCAAACTCCTTTTATTTTTATAAATTTCACCCATTGATTTGAAAATTTTTTTTATGAGTTATTATGCTTTGAGAATCAAACAATTATGATCTTTTTTAAAGTGTTTTTTGGCGTGAATAACAAGTTATAACTTTTTGTTTTGAGAAAAAATTGAAAATGTATATTTGTTCTTGAAATTTTTGACACTAATTTCTTTTTTGATTAAAAATCCTAATGGAATTTCGATTTCCTATTACTAGGGGATCATTGATAGTTTGAATTTCTTTAGATCATAATCATCTAAAACATATGAATAAGGTCTCAAAAAAAGTGAAAATTACCAAATTTTTGTGATTTAAACAAAATTAGATGAAATGAAATGAAAGAGGAAAATAAGGAAAAGTATGTTGAATCTTAAAATGGATGTTGTAATCCGTTGTAGGTGTTTGCTCTGCGATTTTTGGTTGGATTTTGAGTTTGGGGATTGGATTTTTAATGGTGTTTGGAGTGTGTGTGTTGTCACACGGTAGCTAGCTGGAAAGAAGGGAGAGTGATGGTGGAGAAAAGAAAAGAAAAGGGGTTGTTTGGGATATGACGTTTAGCAGGGGAAGGACTGTTGTTTGGCGAATTTAAATACGATCCCTTAAAGATATAAAGGTTGCTCATTTTAACAAGGTCGGTCCCCTTAAAATTAAGGGGGCCGCCTATCTGACGACCAAGATTTTCTTGGTTTTTTGATTTTGACTAGTTTTGTCAATATACAATTATCAAAATACGTCGGGAGCTACTAGTAATATGAGTGAGGAGAGTGGGGTGGTTCAGTGGGTCTGTGGCAATTTAGGGTTGTCGAAAGAAAGACGGGAGGGGGAAGAGGAAAAATACTTTGACACATTTAATTACTTTTCGTTATTAAATTAAGGTAAACTTAATAATTTTCGATGAAAATATTAAGTTGTCAAGTTTTTAATCGAGAGGAAGGTTTTAGTGAAGATTGACACAAAATATAAATGATAGTTTAATTAAACTTACGTTAATTAAAAAATTTAATTTGATTACTTCGGGGATGAGATAATCAAGTCTGTAAGCGAGAGAGAAGATTTTTAAGAGGATTTAGTGACGTTTTCAAATCAACTTTTTTGTTAAGTGAAAGATATATTTACTTAGGATTAAATTATTAATTGTAACTATTTTGGAGTGTTTGAGAGGAATGAAATAATACGTGATTTCATGAGTCAAAAACTTGATGAGAGGATTCCGATAGACGTAGTTCATTGTAGACATGTAGACGTTGCGAACGTCGCAGTCGAAAGGAGTTTGTTTCATCCATAGTGTTTTGATGTCATGCCTTTTCGGCGTAAGAGGTAAAACTAATCCTACTTCTATGTTAATAATTACCCACTAACTCACTTTTCTTCATCTACGTGAGTTCGCTACTAGTGGACATAAAAGATTTCCATTTTATAGTGGTACGTAGAGAATCCTAATTTTAACTACGTGAGAGAAGAGTTCATAATGAACAATTTCTCTTAATTCTAGAAAACCAACAAATGACATTTCTAGTGACTACACTATTTCCACAAGCTTAGATTATATTCTATTAACTATAACTTATTTGTTTAGCAAATACTACTTGTAGCATAATAATATATAATCATTTAGCATTTAACACATAATCTAAATTCTAAGAGGTTTGGAAAGAAGACATACATTTGCCTACGCTGTGTTTTCTTCAACATCTTCAAGTGAGCAAGCTTTGAAGGAGAAATCTTTTGGTAATCCCGTCATAAGATTTTAAGAATGTATTCACTCATCGGATTCCAAACAATGTTCATGAACAACTCAACTTAAATGTTGTAACGACTCAACCACTTGGTCCCCAATGTCTCATGGGTCTAAAATTGTTAGTCTTGAACATATTTTGCATGTATTGCATTTGATTCGGATACATATAGGGTGAACATATTCCCTACGGAGAGAAGTTTGGTTGTTGTGAATAATTCCACATTGAATGATTATTATTAGGGTAATTTTGTCCACCTTGATCTTTCCTAGGTTGTGGTGTTTTAGACCGAGGTTGAGGGTTATTAGTTCTTTTCGAATGAGGAGTTTTAGATCTCATTTTAGGTTTAGTAAATCCAACTCCGGGTTTTAAAGAGGGTTTATAAAAACGTTTTACTTCATCATCGCTTGCAATGGGAATTTTAATATTTTTATAAGCATAAATTTTGGTCTTAGACTTGAGTTTAATTCTACTAATTTTTCTTTAGACTCAACCTCTTGTGACTTTACAAAATTTACTTGTCTAGTCTCACTAGTTGATCTTTTGGTAAAATTAAATCCTAGACCGGAGTAATCTCCGGATGGTTTTTAAAGATTTAATATTTTCTTAAGTGAGTGACTACTATTATTAAATTGATTAAGCTTGGAAATTTCTTCCTTAAGCTTTTCATTTTCAATCCTAAGGTCTTGACATATTTTACATTCTTCATTTGCCTCCTTACACTTTTCTATTCTAGATAATTTATTTTTTAGTTATAGTACTTCATTTTCTAATTAATTTTTGATTAGCTTTAGTGATTTATTTTTAGCCATGACTTTTAGATCTATTTTGCATAATCGATTATATTCACTATCTAAGTCTTTTTCTTCTAATGATGATAGATCGTCACTAAAGTATTCGGTTTCGGAAGATACCTTATTGGATGCTTTAGCCATAAGACATTTTTCATCCTTAGTATTTTCTTTTCCTTCTTTGTCGCTATCACTCCATGATCCTCCAACGAAGGCTCTTTGATTATAGTTTCTTAATAGTTTTGGACGTTCTCCGATGAGGTGATTTGGATCTCCGCATTTAAAGCATTTCTTTTCACTTTTGCCATTTTTGTCATCTTTATTTCTTTGGGATGACTTTCTTTCATCATGTGGTTGTCTTACGAATCTTCCTCGTCTTTTGAAAAATTTCTTGAAGTCTCTCACGGCCATGGCGTATTCTTCGTCTTCACCATCGGAGGTCGAACTATCTTCATCACTAGATTCCTTTTTGGCCTTTAAGGCAAGAGATCTATTTTGTTCTCTTTTGCCTTTGACTATTTCAGAATCTTTCTTTATTATCACTTTATAAACTTTCAAGTTTCCAATAAGTTCGTCAAGTGATAGAGATGTTAAATCCTTTGATTCTTCAATAGCCGTAACCTTTGCACGCCAAGGTTATGCCCCTAAGAAATATTCTAACATAATTTCTTGCTAGAAAAACCTTCATCAAGTGCTTTTAACTTCTAATAATAGATGTTAAATCCTAGCAAAAGCAATAACTATCGATTCCTCTTTTCGGAGTCTTAAAATTGTTCATATTTTTGAACAAGAAGATCAATTTTGTTATCCTTGACTTAATATTACCTTGAGTGATTAATAAAGTACCCAAATTTTTTTCGAGTTTTTAACATAATAAAAAATCTTTCGTATTCTTTACTAGCAAAGCAATATAAAATTACCATTTGGGCTTCATTATATGTTAGCAAGTTCTTTTTAAGATCCTCATTTGTTTTTTATCTAATTGTACAATTTTATCCTTTTTAGTTTACGAGATTAATTTTAAATAGAAGGACAATCAACATGGTAATTACATCCAAAGCTCTAGATCTTTTAAAGTTCACATAAGATTCGAATCTATTTTCCAAAAATAAATCCATACTATCAAATAGTGATGGTCTTTGCAAAATTGCCCTTGTTAAATATTTTCCGATTCCATAGATCGATTCTAAGTTTTCAAATACAGTTATTTTTAAAAATCTTGTTTTAAACCTGCTCTGATACCTATTATGGAAAACTATAAGGGGGTGGGGGGGTTGAACAGTTATCGCTTTTAAATAATTATACTTTGTTATAAAAACATAGTTCGACTTTAATGTGATCTCAATATGTGCATATCTATCTTGAACAATACCAATAACTAAATAATAATATGAAAGACAAGATAAATAGTTAGAAAAGATCAAACCACACCACATAGGAATTCTAGTGGTTCGGTAACGAAGCACACCTCTTCGCCCACTCCACTCCCCGATGCACCAACACTCGAGAGTTCTCATTAACTATATGCAACCAAACACCCTTTAGGCGGACAGAAACCCGTACACAACTAAGCTTACACCGATTTCCAGCCCAACACTAAGCCATAGTTCTAATCCTAATCTAGAAAACCAAATCTAAACACATACTTTTGGATATATTTGAGGACTAAAATACAACCGCACTAACTTCACTATAACCACATTCTCTTCACTTCACTACTTCACTTCACTTCAAAAGACGGCTTCAACAACTTCACTGCCTTCACAACTTTCACTACAACCTAGACACTACTACGATCACACCAATCTAACACTACTTACAAAGATCATAACGATCTAACTATACTTACCATGATCACCACAATCTAACTATTATACACAACTACAATACACACCTTCACAATATACACAAATAATTTACAAAATATAACACAACTTCACAACAACACCAACTAAACTATAACACTTCTTGACTTGATGATAAGAAGTATTCTTCTCTTGCACTTGAGGAATTAAGCTTGGATCACTTGGAAACAAAAGCTTAAGATTAAATGATCAAAGGATTGTAGGAGATGTGTGGACTAATTTTAGACAGAAAAGAATGAGTGTAAAAAGTGAGAAAATCAGTGGGGAACAGTCTAGTATTTATAGGCAAACTAGGGAGCCTTTTTGTCTGGCCGGTCCCCTTAATTAGGGTGCCGGCCCCCTTATATTTAAGGGGACCGCCCATGTATTTAAGGGGTCCTGCAGGCCCATGGACCTCTCGTATTTTGTCATTTTTCAGGGGAGGTGTTTTCTGAAACATATCTAGCCGTTTTTAGGTAGAATATTTGAATTCAAAATATTTATTTGAATAAACATTTCTTTTAAATCTAAAAATGTTTTATAAAAGTTATAAAAATGGTAGTGACATTTTTATAAAAAATGTGAGGTTAAATAAAAAATTCTTTTGATTATAAAATGCATTAAGCATTTATTTAGTCATACTTTTAAGTGATTAAATTTTCGAAATGAAAATTTACTAATAATTACTTGTTTACGAATAATTTTTCATTAATCGTTTTTACATTTTGCGATTATCAAAACGTAAAGAGGTCGAAAAATATTGATAACGTTTTCAGGCAATATTTCTATCAACAAAACACCATAACTTGTGACAAATCCCTCCATCGGATTGGTGACATCACTACCGAAATTGAAAAACCTTAACGTCATGACTTCATCCAATCCTAATGCAACATCAAGTAAGTTCTTCTTTGATGTTATTGTTATAATTACATGAGATTGATCCTAGACATGTAGAATTAATCTAACATGTGGCATCAAGAGCGATTTAAATCTCATGTGAATAATTAAATACGTTGATCATGATACTTCGATATATGATCTCCGCTTGCGTTTATTATATGCGGATAAAATTGATTCCCCATTATGTAAATATTCAATTGCGGCAGAAAAGAAGTAAACTCCCCTTTTCGATTATTATGTTTATCTAAAATTCCATCAACCGCATAATAATAGTTGTATAAATTAATAACTTATCCATTAGCATTCATATTATGTTAATGGATTTGTTTACAAAATTTTATCTAAAATTACTTCAATTGCATAATAGTCTGATGTTATTTGCAAATGGAATCTTATATTATTTCACTATTGCATGTTCAATAATAATTTGTTCATAATCAGTAGCAGTTGACGAATTATCTCAAATTCATAACTTTGTTGAATTTTTTTGGTAAAAGGTTTCCTCGGTAAAATGTATTACACCAAAAAAGTTAAAGTACAAAAGGTGTAGGTGAAGTCCTACAACCCAGCTCGTTACATGGGCAAACAAAATGAGATTGACAGGCCAATCTCAATAAGACCACGCAACAAAAAACACGACTAACCAAAACACGACATAAGAAGACACACCTATCTTATGCTAACCAAACAAGACAATTTATTGCCTACTGCTACCTTTCTGCCGGATATCAAATTGGTCACCTTCCGGAAAAATATGTTCATCCACTTCTTCATCAGACTCGAGATCATCATTCTGAGTATCTGTGGAGCTAAATGCTCCACATTCAGCCCCAACGTCCATATTAGCATCATCCGTATCATCTCTAGTAAAATAGTGAATCTTCGGTTGTGGAGAAAAAACTAAATTTTTCTTCACCCTAGTAGATCCAACATTTGGGTCTTTAACCCCCTTACAAGAGATAAGCTGCTGACGACCACTAATATCATCCTCGCTCAAGGTATTTAAAGCATCAAAAGGATTCAAATTAGACTTCAAAGAATCGGATTTACCTTTGGCAGCTTGTGAGGCCTGTTTAGGCCGATAATCAGTAGGTTGTGGCTTGTTAAACCGAAAAGCATTAGGTTTTGGCTTAGGAGCACCATCACCACCACTATTTCTCGTTTAAGCCTGTTGATCAACCTTTCTTCCCTTGTTCTTCTTCCTTTTTACCTCAGTAAAACCATCAGAATGATCCACCTTTGTTGTCGCATTAGTAACCGGTTTACTCACATTTTTAGGACAAGTGTCGTGTGAGTGACCAAAGATTTTACAATCCGTACAATGAGGCGGCTTCCACTCATATTCCACGCCTATTACTTCCCTTGTATGACCATCCCCTTCCTCATTAGGGATGGCCATGCTAACTTCCGTTTTAAGATCAGTATCCGCACTTATTTCAACAAGAGCACGAGCATAGCTAATACGACCCCATGATTCGTTACACATATAGCTAGTAAATGCATCTAACATCATAGGTTTCCCAACTTGCGTAGCTATCAAGCTCAAACCATCCTCGGAATAAGCAATGACTGGAACCTTACGCATTTTTATCCATACCGGAACCTTTGTAACTTCCTTTGATGTCATTGAAACATAGGGCGACCACTTGGAGAGAATAATAGGAGACTTGCTTATCATCCACGGACCACGCTCCAAAACCTTTTCCAAATCAACTTTCGATGCAAACTTAAAAAGAAATACTCCTTCGTCACTCTTCATTACGTTCTGCAATCCAAATTGTCCCCACGTATTAGTGACGTAGTTTTGAACAATGGGAAAAGCTATGCTTTTACCAACGAAACAACCAACAAGCGAGTTCGCAAATCTGTTAGAAATACTATCAATGGCATATTTGGGGAGCACAATGTCATAGTTAACCACTCGTTCCTCATTTACAAGGGACCTGAAGTTAACCCTCTGAGTCTTTTGTTTTGTTTCAGTTTGAGACTTTACCATGTTAACCCCACCGATACTCTCCTTGTCATTACATCCCTTAACTCCATCTGGTTCAACCGCAGCCTCAAACCACTCTGATGGGTTTGGAACAGCAGCTTTAGAACAACTACCAGAACCTACAACAGTCCCAATGGCATGGTTACCATCAGCAACATCTGTCCGCACACGTCCATCCTTACCAGGAACATCAGATGGTAACTTTGGCTTCTTCAAAATCGACTTCATAGGTCTACCATCTGCCAAAGTGATCCGAGCAGAATCATTATTCGCTAACGATCCCATCGACTTCATCCTCTCTATTAACCCACTACCGTTATACAAACCCAGACAACAACATACGATTAGGAGAAGAAAATCAAACCCTAATAGGGACGAAACCCTAAAAAGGCTATTACAATGGGACCAAAACCCTAATCAGCTTCCATGATCATAACAGGAAAGATAGATCTTTAAAGTGAAAAAACAAATCTCAAGATAGCCCGCACCCCTAATTCAGACGACACAAATTACACCACAAAAATCGAAACCCTAAATCTTAAGAATCAAGAACCTGAATAAAGAACAGTTAAACCTTTGTAATCAGAGATTAACAAAAGTACCACGAACATTATTAGGCACTCAACACCAAAGAGAGAAGTTTAAACGATTTGAATGGATAAAATTAAAGGTGTCGGCTGAAAACCCTAAAAAACAAAAATAAACCCAAATCATGTATGCCGCTCCACAATTGAGATCATAGACAGATCACAACAAATAAAACGAATAGCAAAAGATGGATTTGATTGATCGGAAAATATTTTTTTAGGGTTTAGAAGGGTGGCTGGAATCGCCCATAGTAGAGAGCAAAAGGGTTTAGGGGTCTAACACCTTATTAGCATATTTTTTTCTCTTTGCAAATTATGTACAGTTTATGAAAGTTTTCTTAGCAAAACAATTGTATAGAAAAATAAAGTGGACCAAACATGTCATTTGATTTTGACACGTAAGCAAAGCGAGCGATCTGACTGGTTATAAAAAGTCAAAATTGAATCCAATTTGGTCAAATTGAAAATTTTTGTGAAAGAATTTGGTGGAGAAAAAAACACATAAAAATATATGTGTCAAATTTGTGAAAACAAAAACTTAAAATAAGAGGAAATAATTAATAAAACTGTAATGGTTGAATTTTAAATAAATTATATAGAGAAGTTTAAATTTATAAATTTTTATGTTTTTTAATAACTTCAACATATAAACAAATAACCCATTAGACTTTATACCATTAGACTTTATATTTTAGAAATACAACATATATGTTGTTTTAAAAATATAACATGTAGAATATCATAAACATACAACATATAATATATATTACACGGGTGAGTGAATTCTTAGAGAGAGAAAGGGAAGAGAGAAAATGAGAAGATTAGATTACAGAGAAATGGAATTACCAACCCATATCCCTCCCTTTACCTTCTATTTATAGGAGTGGTAAGGGTTCCTAGTTTACTTAGGGAGGTGATGTGGGATATTACAAGTTCTTACAACGTACATAATCCGACAATGATTAAACATAAAATACGACCTAGTAACCAACACTTTTCTTATTCTTAACAATCTCCCCCTAAGGGGTGGTTACTAAGGTCTTAAAAATAAGCATGGGTCAATTTTCTTTTGTCTTCCGCCAACATATTCTTCATGTCTTATGAGCCGCTCTATGTGGTTCAGTGTCTTGTCAATCTTCTCAAGCATCTCCTTCGATCTCTTGATGTCACTTTTGGTCCATACTCTACCCTCCAACTCCACGTTTCCACGACCCAATTTGTTTTCGTTCACCATCTTCAGCAAATTGTCTTGAACCTTCAAAAGAGCACCATCACAAAACTTGTGCACTTCATCAAGCTTCATAAGGGATCTCACATTTGATGACATCAAATAACGTCTATTTTATAGCGTCATTTATCCCATGTTATTAACTCATTTTGTATAGTTATTGCAAAGAATTATTACTTAATCGTTTATATTTGAGAATTGCAGTAATTATGGAGTACTTGGTGAATATTAGCAAAAGGCGCGCATTCTAGAGCTTAAACGAAGATATTTTGAAAATTACTGTTCTGACAACCAATACGCCGTATCCATCAAGGAAGATACGGCGTATCTGTACCTGCACTCACCAAAGACCACAAAGGAAACATGATCAATACGCCGTATCCAGAGAAGATCAATACGCCGTATCCAGAGAAGACCAATACGCCGTATTGAAGATATAGAAGGTGAATATTCTGGAAGATATCAAACGTTGTCCCTACTTAAAGAAACCCCAATACGCTGTATCCAACACATTGGATACGCCGTATCGACACCGACTCCAGACCCTATAAATACAAAACTTAAA
>BQNB010050782.1:1331-41337 GCA_026074375.1 Tanacetum coccineum | reverse complement strand
GCTTGGATTACTTGGAAACAAAGCTAAATGATTAAATGATCAAAGGATTTTAGAGAGGATATGTGGGCTATTTTAAGCAGAAAGAAAGAGTGCAAAAGGTAAGAAAAATGTTGATGAATAGTCCAGTATTTATAGGACAAAAAGGAGGAGCGGAGTCTATGGCCGCCCCCCTTAAATAGGGTGTGAGCCCCCTTAAAATTATGGGGGCCGCCCATGTAATTAAGGGGGCCGCCCCTTATACAGACGCTCTCTTTTTGTCCTATTAAGGGGAGGTGTTTACTGGACCATTTATAGCCGTTTTAGGTCCGAAAATTTAAAATTCAAAATGTTTTAAATGTAGAAAATGTTTTGTGATGTTTATAAAAAGTTTACAACATTTTATAAAAATTTCATTTGATCATAAAATGCATCAAGCATTTGTTTATTCATACCTTGAAGTGATATAATTTTGAAATGAATATTTACTCCTAATTACTTGTTTATGTTTTAATTTTTCATTGAATGTTTTTATATTTTGTGATTATCAAAATGTAAGGATGTGGAAAAATATTAATAATGTTTTTAGGCATTATTTCTATCAACAGAAAATTTTCCGTTACCGATTAAGAAATCCACGAACATCATATTTTAGCCTTGAGAGCTTAATTATCTTATTTTAGTACCTTTTGATGTTTTCCCGCATTCTAACCAAAATCGAGTTAAAAATAGTGTTTCTATAAAAAAAAGTAGCGTTTTAGTCTAGCTTTTGGGCCCGAGATCATTAAGGTATAATAATTTTATAAAAATTTAGCCCATATCCTCCCCTTTTTCTCCCTTATGGCCGGCCAAGCCCACACCAACATATACATATATTTTTTTTCTAACTATTATCCCATCTAACAACCCATATCCATTAAGAAAAATAAAAAGGCTCATTCCTTATTCCCTTTTTACATAAACCGGTACACACACACATATTCAAAATATCCATAACTCAAAACCATCCATCCCCCCTCTTCCTCCCTTCTGTTCGACGCCAGCAACCACCAACACCATTCCATCATCTTCAAAACTCCATAAAAACCACTCCATTTAACACCAAAACACTTAGAAAATAAACCCTAATCACTCTTCATAAACAAAAATCACCATGCACATGTTTTTGAAGAATCTTGATTTTTAAAGTTTATAAACAATGAAGGTTTTTGGTTAATTGGGTACAACAAGAGCAACAAGGGTTTGATTTTAAAGGTTTTTAGCAAGTTTGGGTAAAGCAAAAATCGATTTTGGTCTTGTCTTGGTCTCCTCTTGATTTTGGCAGCAAACCCACACCCATTAGAGTTTGTGTTTGAACTTTTCCTTCCTTTCCATTGCATTGTAAGTTTTGTATTTTTATATTTTGATTTAGGTTACATATATATATGCATGCACATTAATTTTTGTGATATTTGGGAATTCATGGATATGATGTGAATATGAGTTTGTTGGTAAAATTGGTAGTTTAGTGGTGATTATAGGTTAGGGTGATTATGTTGATTGTGAAAATGGTGTGAAAAATTGAAGATTTGTAAAGGTTTTATCCCCTCTTCTAGACCAGATTGTTTAGGCTTGATTTAGTGAGATGAGAGTTGTCAAAACTGAGATTTTATAATGTAGGATGATATGCGTCGTCCTAACGAAGATTTTGATATAAAAATCGCGTTCTAACTCTTAAAAATGAGAAAGTTATGATGATTTGATGTTAGGAAAACGTTTCGGCAAAATTCTGCATACCACATTTTTAGCAGAATTTTGGGTCCGATTACGAGTAGAATATTTTGGTCATCCCAATAGCTTTTGTAGAATTGCAGGACCCTACAGTTATGTACTCCGAGTCTACTTTCCAACGAACTAGGCCTCGTCAATTTTCATTGCTTATAAGTGGGTCAAATAGTGTATACAAGATTAAGTGTCGAAACTGTGTTTGCTGACTTCGAAATTCAGTTGCAAAGATAGAGTGAGCAGGCGGGTCAAAACTTAATATTTTTCTACGAAATTTAAACTCGAACTTATTCATGATATGTGTGACCTACTGATTGTTTTTTAAGAATTTTAGAGGTGTTTAAGGGGGTCAACTCATTCCCAACTTTTGATAAGTTCCAGCAGCCCTGTTTTAGAACATGTGACATTAGAGTATCTTTTATAAGAGGTTTACTTAGGCTATGGTTTATGGGTGAACTATGGTAGTTAGATAACATATAAGAGTAACTAAATATGGAAGGAGGGTGACTAGTTCAACCATTTAACATTCCTTTAAGTGAACCGATCATCTAGCTAAAAACGGATAAAATTTCAGAAAATGTGTAACCAATAGAAACATTAAGTGATGTTGACTCATGGATTCCTAAGTATCATTTTTCATGCACGTTCTATATATATACATGATTAATTACGATAAGTTGCATATTTCATATAGCTCAAATATTAATAACATGCTATTATTAAATAGGTCACGGTTGATTGTCAACGTTCGTCTCTCTCTCTCTCTCTCTCTTGTTTGGATTTCTTGATCACTACTTCCACTCACGGTGAGTTCATAGCCTCGCATTTAAATCTTTCTATGTTTTAAAAACCCGCGAGGGAGATACATGCTTGTTTTAGAAAATCGAACACAGGTGATTTTATTATGTGAACATTGCTATGAGTGGTATGTTGTGGCCCTTCCTTCATGGACCGTTAATCACCGATAACCGATGAACGCTGATGCAATAATAATAGATCTATTTTGGCCTAACGACCTGTCTGGCGTGTGTTCCTCGCGAGGGCATACGGAGACATATTGTATTTAGTATTGGGAGTGTGTAACACTATCACTCCGGGTTGGGCACATAGTTAAGGTTCGGTTCGTGGCTCTAGCATCGTTGTGATTGTTCTATGATTTAAATGTTTTGCTCTGCTTGTGTTCAAACTAATTGTTTATAAACTGTTGGGACAAATTACAAACGACTAAGTGTCGTTTCTGCTGTTAGAGATGTTCGTTTCTGCTGATAGCATTAAGTCGTTCCTGCTGATAGTTCAAGTAACGTTCCTGCTGATTATGTTTCTGCTGGTCATGTTCTCGTTCCTGCTGACAGAGATAGAATCTGCTGATTGTTATTTATAGACGTAATTAATGTAATTAAGGAATTATAGTTATATTCTAGTATTATCTCATTAATATAGGAATGAGATAAATTAGGAAGAGATTGAAATTGATGTATATCTCTTACGAGATTTTAGTTTTCTTGTTGACCAATTTAGGGTTTCTTCTCTATAAAAGAAACCTTTAGCATTAGGGATTGGCACGCATTGCAAATTAGAAAAACAATTTGTTATCAATAGAAAGATCCATAGAGGATCGTTGTTCATATAGTTGTTCTTCTTTATTGAATTGTTTAGTTTCCGCCTAAACATTTGCTAGAGTCTCTCACGTATGTGCTTGTGATTACATAAGTACCATACAACCACAAAGGCTAGAAGATCTATCTAGTACCAGATCCTAACAAGTGGTATCAGAGCCTGGAGAGAGCCTCTAATAAGAAGAATTACAAGTTACCACAACAAAAAAAATTTTTTCTAGAACCGGAACAATGTCAGAACCCAATGCCAGTATATACCATACTCAATCACCTTTACTTATCCAACCCTAAATCCATCCACTATCCATCTGCTTCACCTTCATTCACTCAAGATGATACCTCGGATTCTTTCATACCTGAACCCACACAACCGATCCCTACATACACTCAACCTGCTTTCTCACAACCTGCTTTCTCCCAACCGAATCAATCTTTCTTTTCACAACCTGCTGTTCATTTCACTCAACCTTCTCAGACCAACCCTAACAATGTCCAGTCACAACAGTTTCAACAGTTCCAAACAGCCACTATCTCTGTCCAACAAGGCAAAATTTCCTTATCTAGAGAAGTGAAAAATATGAGATATGGTCTATGAAAAGATGGAGTACTGGATACTGAATGCTGATCAAAAATCTTTAGAGTATTGTTTCAGACAAGGCACAGTCCAAAGAGGTGGGAAAAGATGCAAAAAGGAAATACAATAGGTTCATCCACCTGTCTCTCCTTGATGAGGCATGTTGTTGTACAAAGGGAGAATAAGGTGAGGAAACTTGTTGCTTCACAGGCTTTACCTGTAGATCATTAAGCCACGAAATTCATCATTACTGATGATGCAAGGGATTTATGGTTGGCAGTTAAGGCTAGGTTTGGTGGGAATGAAGAGTCAAAGAAGATGAGAAAGACAATGCTCAAGCAGCAGTTTACAGAATTCTCTGTGACAGAAGAAGAAGGCCTACATAAGGGTTATGACAGGTTTCAGAAGATTCTGAGCCAGTTGAATCAAGTGCAGGCAAGGCCAGACAATGATGATATCAACCTGAAGTTTCTAAGAGCACTTCCTTCTTCATGGTCACAAGTTGGGTTGGCACTAAAAACAAGAGGTGGCCTTGATTCAATGAGTTTTGATGACCTGTATAACAAACTAAGGTCACTCGAACTTGATGTCAGAATTGGATAATTTATAGTTGTGAAAGCTGCTGTTGCTCCCACTCATTCTGCGTTCATTGGAACTACCTGCTCTGGCTCAAAGCCTACTTATTCTGATCAGCAGCATATTGTTCCATCAGTTTCTCAGACATCTGGTCGTTCTGATAACTTAATGGAATGTGTTTTGCATTCCTTTGTTGCTGAGAATGACCAAGATCAAGATATGATCTATGAAGACTTTGATCAAGTTGATCAGTTGGAGATGGAAGAAATGGACTTAAAGTGGCAAATGGCTATGCTCTCCTTGAGGATTAACAGGTTTGAGAAGAAGGCAGGACGAAAGATGAACTACAACAATCAGCAACCTGCCAGATTTGACAGAAGGAAATTAGGTGTTACAAATGTCTTCAATTTGGACATTTTGCTTAGGGAGTGTAATGTGAAGACAGTTGATGAAAAGCAAGTTATTCTGCCTTTAAGGTCGACAAAAACTAAAGTCAGACGAGACCCAAAGCTATGTCTCAGTGATTCCATGTAAATTGGCGTATCATGCGGCAGAAAGACAAGACTGATGAGGTTGGAGAAGGTATATGGGATGATGGCTGGACTTCATGCTGATAATGGTGGTGCTGGAATTTTTAATGCTGCTGATAGTTTGTTTTTTCTATGATGGGAATTTCTTCCTAAGGTACAAACAAAACTGTCCCCTTGTTTGTGATTCAAAATTAATAATGAAATCTTATACTATGTATAAATAATCTTGATAGATTGTATGATGAATTGTTACAATAAAAGTACAGGCCTATCACAGCATGCTGTTAAAACTTTAGAATCACAAAAGGATTGGTACCATAAAACTCAGATGCTTTAGAAGAAAAGATTAGGGTTTTTAACGCAAATCAGAAAACAACCAACTCAGACACACAAAGTTATACTGAAACATTACAGATGATCATAGCTCAAAATGAAAAGAAAGATGGGAGATTAAGTTAGGAAGCGACATTAGCTATATTTGAAAACTAGAAGGAGTCTTCCAATAACTTGAAACAATTTTGATAAATAGCTCTAAATGTCAACAAGAACAAAAGTTTTTGGTCCTAGGATTTAAAGAGTACTTTGGCGAAAATAAGTGTTGATTTGTCTAGACTCAAGTACCCTGTACCCAGAACCATGTTGAGCAGGATGAGTTAACCCTCTTTACTCTGGTTTGTCATGTGCTGGGAGATGCATAATGCAGTTCCTCCTTCCATAACCGGATACCTATATGCCCTCCCCACACACAAGTCTGACATAGCGAAAACACAGGTTTTAGTTATGGTTCAGAGTCTGATAACAAAACTTCTGAAACTATTTTCAGAAATCTAATGACTTTGTCACTGTGAAAACTGTGACAAGTCTTCAGACTCAGCGACCTATGCATCCTGTGGTTCAAGCCTCAGACCAAGACCAAAAGACTTCCCACCTGCTGTGATATCCAGACTTTGGCCAGAGTCCTATGTTGAAGACCCAAATTCCACTACCTTGGCATCCAAGTTTTTCTTGTTCGTGGACGAGAAAGTGAAATCTCCAGGATTATTTGTAATAAAAGATGGAATGAACAATATGAATTGTGTAAAAACAATTATTGTGCGTGTTAAGAAATGGTTTGTTTGGGGCAGTAATTCATTTGATTAAAAGTGTGACTTTTTAATAATTGTTAGATTCTGTCCCTTGTAAATACTAAGCAGCATCTGGTTCCTGCTGGTAGTAGGATTTATCCCACATCATTACTGTGGTGGATCTGATCCTGCTGCTAGTAGAAACAGACCACATACCAATTCTGCTGATAGAAACCACATTAATCCTGCTGGTTGGTCTAAAAGACCAGCACCTGTTTCTGCTGGTAGACCAGTTTCTGCTGGTTGGCTTAATCCTGCTGCTAGACCATATTTCAGACCATCATCTGTATATTTTAATAATATGTATTGGCCTAACTTATATGACCCTATGTATATGAATAAGGGACGATGGGGTACTGCTGTTAAGACCTCAGCAGGTTACTCTTGGAGGAATAAAAGACCACAATTTTGGGGGTCCAAGAGTAATGGTGGATCTCATCAATCCACATGGTTTCACACTTAATGATCCACAAGGCAGGCTCAAGTCAGAACTGGCTTGGGTCTCTCAAGTGTACTAATGTTGTTGTTGTATGATTTGTAGGGTGATCCTAGTACAGATAATGACATAGGTATAGTTGACAGTGGTTGCTCAAGAAGTATGACAGGAAACAAGGAGAAGCTTGATGATTTTGTGCAGGTCAAGGGAGGCATTGTCAAATTTGGAGGTGGAGATGGCAGAATATCAGGAAAAGGCACCATAAGGACATCAAAGCTTGACTTTGAGAATGTCTACTATGTTGAAGAGCTGCAGCACTTTAACTTGTTCTCTGTATCACAAATTTGTGATAAAAAGAACAAAGTTCTCTTCACAGACACTGACTGTTTGGTGCTTACAGAAGACTTCCAATTACCTAATGAAAGTCAAGTGGTACTCAGAATTCCTAGGAAATGTGATCTCTACACCTTCAGCATCTCAGAACTACAACCAGAACAAAATGTTACTTGTTTAGTAGCAAAAGCATCCTTGGATGAATCCACCAGATGGCACAGAAGGATGGCCCATGTGAACTTCAAAACAATCAACAAGTTAGCTAAGGAAGGTCTGGTTGATGGGTTACCTCTCAAGGTGTTCACCAATGAACACAACTGTGTTGCCTGCAACAAAGGAAAGCAACATAAGGCATCTTACAAGCATATTTCTGCTGTGAGACTTATTACTGAACCTCTGCAAATGCTGCATATGGACCTTTTTGGTCCTACCAATATAAGGAGTATTGACCAGAAGTACTACTCCTTGGTGGTTACTGATGACTTTAGCAGGTTTACTTGGACTTTCTATTTGGGTACTAAGGATGAAACATTTTATGTCCTTAAAGAATTTATTGCCTTAATAGAAAACCAGCTAAATAAAAAGGTTAAAGGAATAAGGTGTGATAATGGGACAGAGTTCAAAAATGCAAAACTTATAGAACTCTGTGGAGAAAAGGGAATTAAGAGGGACTATAGTAATCCCAGAACCCCACAGCAGAATGGGGTTGCTGAGAGGAAAAATAGGACTCTTATAGAGGCTGCTAGAACCATGTTGGCTGACTCTAAATTACCTACCATGTTTTGGACTGAGGCTGTTAGCACGGCTTGCTATGTTTTAAACAGGGTGTCTATTACTAATCCCCATAATAAAACACCTTATGAATTGATATCTGGGAAGGTTTCCACCCAGATAAGTCACCTTTAAACCTTTTGGGTGTCAAGTAACTATCCTTAATACAAGTGACTATTTGGGAAAATTTGAGGGTAAAGCTGATGACGGTTATCTTGTTGGGTATGCTTCAAATAGCAAAAGGCCTATAGGTTTATAATCTACCAAACAAGAGGTAGAAGAAACCCTGAATCTGAGATTTCGAAGATAAACCTACTGGTACAGGGAATTGGTCATGATGGTACTTTGTCCCTTTACTATTTAACTGATTCACATAGGTTATACTCTTTCTAAAACTGACACTCCCTGCAGGTACATCACGAAACTAACATAAATAATACAGGTAACAACATATCATGATTCAGATTCAGAAGTAGATTGAGCCAAGTGATCTGTGGTTCCTATCATTCCTCTAACAGATTTGCAGGTCTTTCATCTAGAAATGGTCCTAGTATTATGGAACGCAATGCAGATTATGCAGAAGAGCTTGCTAAGCTTCAAAGACAAGAATATGAAGCTAAGGACGCAGCTGCCCGATATGGTTATTTGTTCTCGCAGGCAACAGCAGAAATACTGTGTCAAGCTGAAGCTGAAGTTCGAAATCAAGGTGTTTCTGCTGTTAAGGATCCTGCTGGCGTTGATTCTGCTGTTAAGGATCCTCTTGGCGTTGATCGCTGTTTAAGGATTCTGCAGGCATTGATTCTGGTTTGTCGGTGCACCTGATGGCATTGTTATGCTGATGAAGTATCAACTGGCAGACCTTCTGCTATAGTGATCCTGGCTGAGGTCATCCTGCTGATAGCTTTACCCTGCTGGTAAGTGTGTGATCCTGCTGATAATAGCAACCCTGCTGTCAGTTATCTGTTTCTGCTGACCCTCAATTCAACCTGTAAATGCTGGATGGCGTCTACACTGTCCCTCCTGGACAACACTTGGGCTCAAGTGAAAACACTACAACATTTCCCGTGCCCTTCTTCTGATGTGTCATGGATCAACGCTTCATCTGGTCATCTCACATCTTCCTCCTATATATGATTTTAGTGCTACTCTTACAAATTTAGCACCTGCTGTGGAAGTGAATCCAATTCCTACAAAACGGGTAAACACTATTCATCCTCAGTCACAGATTCTTGGTGATCTTGCTTCTCCAGTTCTGACAAGAAGCAGAGCTCAAAAATCCAAGTTTGGTGAAAGTGCTTTCATTGGATATATTCAAGATCAACAAAGGACCAATCATACAGACCAACTTCATTGTCTGTCCACAACACACTGCTTAGCTTCCTTTCTTCCTTCATTTTTAAACCAACTAGTATAAGCCAAAATGCACTTGAGGATCCTGATTGGGTTGATGCTATGCAAGAAGAGATGCAACAGTTCATCAATCAGCAAGTATGGAAACTTGTCCCTCTCCCTGCTGGCAAACATGCAATAGGGACAAAATGGATTTTGAAGAACAAGCGGGATGCCAGAGGCATAGTTGTAAGGAATAAAGCAAGGTTGGTTGCACAGGGACACCGACAAGAGGAGGGCATTGATTACGATGAGGTATTTGCACCAGTGGCCAGAATAGAGGCTATCAGACTGTTTTTGGCTTTTTTTTGCTTCTTATATGGGATTTCTCGTATATCAGCTGGATGTTAAGAGTCCTTTCTCTATGCGAAATGAAGACGAAGTGTATGTCACCTACTCAACCTAAAGATTTGAAGATCCTTACTTCCCAAAGCGGTATACAGAGTGGTTAAAGGCTCTGTATGGAACTTCATCAAGCACCTCGACCTGGTATGCAAACTGTCACTTTTTCTGTACAAAACACAACTACAGAAAAGGTAACGATGACAAGACACTCTTCATCAAGAAAGATTCCAGGGATATAATTTGGTACAGGTTTATGTGGATACATCATCGTTTGGGTCAACAAATAAAGCCTGTGTGATGGAATTTGAGGTAATAGATGAAAGTAGAAATTGAAATGAGAGCCATGAGGAGAGATACTTACTTCTTAGGTCTACATGTGAAACAGTTGCCTGATGGACTTTTTATCAGCCAAGACAAGTACGTTTCAATATAATGCTTACTAAGTTCAGTCATGGCATCTGTAAGAACTGCAACAACAACCCTATGAGGCTGCTAAAACCAAATTGAAAGATGAAACCTTATCCACCAGTTAAGTACATTTGTCCCGATCCATGATTGGTTCACTTATGTATCTCACATAGCTTTCAAGACCTGACACAGATGTTAATGCATTAGTGCTTGTTCCAGACATCAAGTACTTCCCACTGACTTCTCATCGGAATGCAGTCAAGAAAATCTTCAAGTATCTCAAGGCGCAACCAAAAATTAGGCTTGGGTACCCTAAAGATTACTCCCCTTTTCTTTGGAAGCTTCACAGTGACAGTGATTATGCTGGTTCTCATGGGGATAGGAAATCCACTTACAAAGGGTGGATAGTCAATTTTTTCTGGGAAGAAGTTTAATCTCATGGCAGTGCAAGAAGCAGACAATTGTGGCTACTTCCTCAACTGAGGCCGAGTACGTTGCTGCTGCTAGCTGCTGTGCACAAGTTCTTTGGATTCAGAACCAACTGCTGGATTATGGTTTCAACTTCATGAAACCAAAAACTTCATAACAATCAGAGCACCATATGCATAGTGAAGAACCCTGTCTTTCCATCCAGCGGACCAAGCATATGAGATTAGGCCTCACTTTATACTAGATGCCAATAAGAAGAACTTGATTCAATTGTTGAAGATACACACACTCGATGATAATGTGGCTGATTTACTGACCAAGGCATTTAATGGACCAAGATTTGCGTATCTGGTAGTCCAGATTGTAATGGTGAATTCCCTCTTTCTAGAGTTTGAGGGGAGGTATCAGCCTAAGGGGAGGCTTTTTGTTGAAACATCTGTAGTCCAACCTGCTGCTGGTAGTTATCCCTCCTGCTGCAAGTTTGGTTTCTGCTGGTAGTTCTATGGTTCTGCTGGTAGTTATTTTTCCTGCTGCACGGTTGGATTCTGCTGTGTGTACTATATTTCTGCTGGTAGTTATTGTTCCTGCTGGAACGAATGGTTTCCTTCTGCTGGTTTGGTCTAAGTCTGCTGGTAGTTATTCTTCCTGCTGGACGAATGGTTTTCTGCTGGTTGGTTCTAAGGTTTCTGCTGGTATTATGTTTCCTCTTGCAACTATTTGGTTCTCTGCTGGTTGGTCCTATCCTTGTAGTTTCTCTTTCCTCTGCACATTGGTCTGCTGGTTGGTCTATGCTGGTAGTTCTCGTTCCTGCTGCACGATTGGTTTCGGCAGGTTGTAACTATGGCCTGCTGAAGTTATTTCGTTCCTGCTTGATTCTTTGTTCCATGCTGGTAGCTATGGCCTATGTGCTGGTAGATTCATTTCTGCTTGATAGGTTTTCAATTCTGCTGTCTACATGATGTCTGCTGCCCCTAGTCACTTGATTTCTGCTCATAGTATCCAATCCTGCTGGAGGAACAATGTATCTGCTGCCTGACGCGTGTGTGCTGGTCACATATCAAGCAACACGTCACATATCAATTCTGCTGATTGACTTGGTTCTGCTGATCTCTTTAAGACTTGTTACAGGCTATATGGTTGACTTCTACCGTGCTCGGTCTTAAATATATGCAGTTGCATAAGTTTTCGTTTTAAAATTCAATTAGACGGGGCGCTTGGCGTCTCCACTTGCCCGAAAAAGCGCGTACAAGTTGATTTTTCACTCAATTACTTCAATTCGAGTTAAATTGTACCAATCGAATTAAAAGGTTATTTTTTCCACATTGGGTCATCATTCACCTAATTTCCCCAAATACAATTTTCATCCTTCCCACCCAAACACACATCATCAGAAATCGAGTTTGCCTTGGCATACTCTGTTCCTATCAAATCTACATTCCGTAAATCACCAATGGCGGCACTCCAGTACAAAGATGATCACAACCGAATCGCATACTTGGGGCGGGAAAGAGGTTCCGAGGACTTCATTGATATCCTCAGCTACTTGGACCATTCTCCATTGAGGTACGCCTTAACACATGACCCCCCGGTCGTATTTGACTCTTTGGTCAAACAATTTTGGGCAACAGCTACTGTCCGCCCAAATGCTGCTGGGTCTCATGACCTAGTTTGCCACCTAGACGCCGGAGGTGTCCCGTGACTAGATCCGCTCATGTAGGGCTCAGTTACAACTTGATGATGCAAATGGTATCTTTGACATGCACATTGATGATATTTTTGCGGGTATGGGGGCTATTGGGTATCCGCCAGGTCGAACCCTTACTTTTCTGAAGCACCATCTCTCTCCTCAATGGAGATTTCTGGTGCATACCATTTTGCATTGTCTGAGCCCTAAGGCGGGAAGTTGGAATTCCAGTTCCAAGTTACCATTGCCACAAGCCCTTATATGTTTATCGACTGGTAGGTATTTATAAATTTTTCACGCTTTTATCTAAGAAGGACTGATTACGAATGTTAAAAAGGCTTACAGGACAAAATTTTTTAATGTAAGCCAACACGATTTTTTACAAAATGCTTGTGGCCATAGAGACAGCTGACAGAACCCCTCGACCCACTTTTGGTTTTACTCGGAAACTGTTTACTAATATGAAGTTAAAATGGGAGGGAGAGGCAATACCTTTGACACACACATGCTTTGCATTGCTAGCAAGCTTGGCAATGAAGCTGCGGATGAGGAAAAGTTCTTGCCCATATAGCATTTGCCTGGTAGTATCCAGCCTGAAGCACACCCTGTTCCTCACCCTCCTCCGTTTTCCCCTGTTAGGGAACCAACACCGGAGAGGCTGCCTGAGACAGAATGGGTAGTACCTATTCCTGTCTCGCCTATTACTGACTGGAGACCATGGCCTTCTGTTCCTGCACCTTCTCCCATTAGGGATCCTACACCTGAGCCTGCGTCTCCACCCATCCCGCCCGCACTGACTCTACGTTTTTGAGGAGCCATTAGTGTTTAGGCCCTTTCCCTAAAACCAGCTGGATATGTGGAACCCTGATACTATTGTAACCAATCATTTTTTGGCCCACCCGCCCGTCCCATTGATTTTGTTGACCCCTAGCCTAGGCCTTGAGGAACCCGTTATCTTTGGTCCCCTACCTAGGCCTGCCAACTATATTGCGCCTGAGGACATTGATAATCTCAATTCCATGGAAGATGATACCATTTTTGGTGGCTTCCATGAGGAGACACATGCTGGGCCTGATGATGCTCCTACCACCACAGCTGAATGCTGGCTGGTAGGCAGAGACCCTGCACTTTATCTATACAAGTTTATCTGCAAAGATTGACAGGTGAAGGGACTGATAGACTCATTTGGAAACTTATTTGAACCTCTAAGAAAATCATGGGGAGCGCAATTTTGACACTTGTATTCCCGATAAAAGAATTGGAGCGAACAGTAAAACAATTGAGGACAAAGCCCAGTTTGGTGGGTGATGCTCCCTGCCAAACAGAAGGGGAATTGTGGATACCCAAGAAGCGTTAGACCATTAAGACATACACGTATGCATCCTGAAGCCAATGTTCACAATCCAGCTACTGTTCCCTCTGAGGACATCGAGGCACGCGAAGAGGAGGAGGTTCCTCTTAGGCGTAAGAGGTCGATTCATAGACGTGCCAGGACAGAGTTCAATACTTCAGCCTTTGCGCAGTTTCATGCTCCTCATTCTTCTGATGTTCTTCCTCACGCGGATATCTCTGAATCCGCTGGTCCGTCTGTTGGTGCTGATAAGGGCAAGGCTCCCATGCCAGATTTGGAGATCCCTGCTGAGTTTCTTGCAGAGGATGCACAGGCCAGGCAACGCCTCGAAGAAGAACAGGCAAGTGCGCGGTTGGTCCAGCAGTTACAGGCTGAGGATTTGGCTCAGGCAGACGTACCTCCTGTTTCTGGAGCAAGGTTGGGGCGAAGGAATTAGATGAACTCTTGGGCTGCTTATGCACAGACACGTACTGGTTGACTTTGCGAGGATGCAAGTCGGTACATAATCTTCACTGCACGTGAGAAGTTGGTAGAGCTGATGTCACCCCAGATGACAACTTTATTGAGCGCAAGACTGCCATTAAGGAACGGAAGCAGAGAGCTTTTGTTGCAGATTATACGCTATCGAGCACTCAAGGGTAAGCCGCTAAAGCAATCAGAAGTCACCAAAATGATGCGTAACCTGGTTAAAAATCAGTGGTGTGCGGCTCATAATGGTACTATCACTATGAAAGCTGTCACGGCTATGTCAAAGCAACATTTACTGAAAGATACGAGAATATCTGTCAGACGTCTGGAAAAGGATCGTTTTATTGAGTGGCCAATATAATCTAGTTTCGACCCAAGCCAGCTATCACTGAGCCTCCCTCTAAAAGACAAAACGGTTGAACGTACTGCTACACAGCCCTCGTTGTTCCTGCTGCACACCGAAACACACCCTGCCTGATGATCCCGATTCTGCTGGTGGTAGAAGTTTTCATCCTGCTGGTTCTACTCCTATGTCTGGTTCTGCTGTTCCTGAAACTGCTGGTGGTCCACTTGACACTACTGGTACTAAAGCTTTCCAATATTCCCACTTCAGCAGCAATGGATTCTGCTGCTTCACATCATGAGCTTGGAATATCACCATTTGCAGATTCTGACATAGTATCTTCCCCCGTCCCCTCCCCGCCGGTCTCTAACTGATCAGTACCAATAGATGTTCTGGTTGAAACCCACGGCAAGGAGGACTTCAAGCGTTGTTCGTTGGATAGTGATGAGGACACAGATAGGTCTGTCTCGTGTTGCAGCTGCAGCCGGACTCAGATGATGAAGTACTAGGCTGAAGGATTCTCATTTCCGCGGCTCGTATTTTCTGCTGCTGGTGTTGTGGTATGTTGGACAAACTACCCAGATGATAGATTAATTGATCCACGGGTAAAGGTTGAACCCATTTTCTGAATCTACCCTCTACTTCTCCTCCTCGGTCTCTGTAGTAAACATGCGCGGGTGTGCGAAGTGATACCTCTTTGTGGGATAGACCAGTTGACGACTTCCCACATTCTGAGAGTTGAATAGTCGATTGATGATATAGAGGAGTATATTCCCCCTATTCCCGTATGGCGCATTTAAGATTGGGACATTGTTCGTTGCCCGCTTCGTGAACACTAACTATCATAGTGTATGTAGGATCAGGATAATCGACGGCAACAAAGGAACTTCTTCTACTTTTCTTCTAAATCCTACCTGAAAGGTGCTACCTCATGTCTATCGTGAGGATCTCCTTCTTTTACGTCGACGGATGAACAGGTACTTTCGGCTCAATCCAGATGTAGATGTTGGTTTAGACCTTTGGAGAGACGTCAATCTGTTGTGTCAGTCCCTTATTCCTGATATGGGGAAGATTTTTTGGAGGACACAAGATGAAATGGGTTGTCAGTGGTTGGAGGTTATATCCCAAGAGCTCTGTTCAAGTTAGCTACCAGGACTTAACGAATGGAAACGTGTATATGTTTGTGACAAGTTTCACGCGATCCGGGCTCCAACTGCTGGAAAGGATGTTACGCACACAAAGGCTCACAGTTCCACCCTCATACAGTCGGATGTTGTGGTTGCTGGAAGTGTTATTCAACGATTCAGGATGGCTTAGCGGGAATCCTTAAGAGTGTCTTGCCTCTGCTCTCTGCATCCTATGTAAGTTGTGTATTATTAGTGTTTCTTTTTCAATAGTTTCGTTAGTATTATTTAAAAAAAAAAAAAAAAAAAAAAAAAAAAAAAATGTGTACTTCTGATTAGTGTTACTGCTAGTCTTGTGTTGTATCACTTTTGGTGTTAGTGCTTGCACTGCACGACAAATGGTTTTCAGCTAACCATGGCTAACAGCCAAGAAAGAGTCTGGCCATATCATTGCAAACGGCTTTGGTGAGTAACTCAAATCCGTTGATGGTTGCCAGGTTACCAAAACCTGGATGGTATTCATTTTCCATATTCCTGATGGGATGAAAAATGGCTAGTCCAGGAGCAAACGGCTCTTGGTAAAAAAAGGAAAAACTTCTCAAATCCTGTGTGAAGTTGACAATTTACTAAAAATGTATGGTTTTTCAACTCACCATGCTTGTCTAAGTGCAGAGTTGACTAGTCCATAAGATAGCATATGGTAAAGACATGCAAATCCATATTAGATGGTTGACACTTTACCAAAAAGTGGATGGTACATCAACTCACCAAGTTTCATGTACAAAGAGTTGACATGGTAATCAATCCACCATGGAATTTACCTTTTCTAGGTGCCAAGAGATTGACAAGCCCTGAGCAACCGCTACAGGTAAAGGCATATCAAATCCGTTGATGGCTGTAATGGTTTTGCACGCAAAACCATATGGTATTCAACGCACCAAATGTATTTCAAGTACTGAGAGTTAAATGGTTCTCCCAAGTTGACCATGGACATACACCTTTCTGGTGGCCAAAAACTGAACTACTTCCCAGAGATTAAGGCTAAACTGGTAAAGAGACATCAAATCCATTTACATTTTTCAATGATTCACCTCTCACAGGAGTTAACACACCTGGAAGTGATGAGAATAGACTGAAATTTTTCTTCATTTGATGTACATATTTGTCATTGGTGCTGTTGCTGCAAAGTCTGGAAGTTGCTGCTTAGAGATGTTGCTGCCTCATTTGATTCTGCTGTTCATCGAGATCATGCTGGTTCTTTTGATGCTGTTGTGCCTTCTCTAGTTTCTGCTGCTTGTTGTACTGCTGGCTTGTTTACTTTGGCATACTAGCTCTGCTTGTTCCTCGCTGCCTCTTCAATCCCTCTTGCCTCAAGAAGAAATCTAGAAACTTGGAATTAACGGAGTCAACACCAAGTTTAGGGGAGGATTGTTGGAACAAATTACAAACGACTAAGTGTCGTTTCTGCTGTTAGACATATTCGTTTCTGCTGTTAGACATATTCGTTTCTGCTGATAGCATTAAGTCATTCCTGCTGACAGATTAAGTAGCATTCATGCTGATTACATTCCTGCTGACAGAGATAGAATCTGCTGATTGTTTATAATATAGACGTAAATAATCTGTAATTAAGAAATATAATTAAAGTATTACTCAATTAATATAGGAATTAAAGATTAAATTAGAATGATTGATATTGATGTTATCTCTTCGATTTTAGTTTTCTTGTTGACTAATTTAGGGTTTCTTCTCTATAAAAGAAACCTTTAGCATTAGGGTTGGAGACCGATTGTAAAAACAGAAAATCAATTTATTATCAATAGAGAGATCCATAGAGGATCGTTATTCATATTGTTCTTCTTATTTAATCGTTTAGTTTCCGCCTACACATTTGCTAGAGTCCTCACGTATGTGCTTGTGAATTACATAAGTAACAAATAATTCTCGGAAGGCTAAAGATCTATACTAGTTACAGATCCTAAAAGCATGTGAAAGTGATCTAACTTACAGATTATGTAATGTCACAAGTGATAATCAACAAAATACTGCACGAGAAAAAAAAAACAAAAAAAACAAAAAAAAAATAAAACAGGTTTGTCGAAAGAATTCCACAAAATTATGAGTGTGCCGGTGATGTAGTGGACTTTAGAACTTGGCTTGGTATATCACTCGAGACCACAATGATGAGTAGTATGGATTTAGATGGAGTAACATGTTCAACCGATAAATTTCTAGGATAAACCAAAAAGCCTACATGTTGTAAAATTAACTAACTACACTGGTTAGTTAACCCCCGTGTAACCCTTTGTTTACTCTCGCTTTTAGAGTAAGATCCCATAGAACAACCTGTTGAGCCATTCTTGTCTTTTTGACACCAAAATTATATGTTTCGTCACACCTTTACACCTTAGCCTACCGTGTAAATTAAGCCTATTTTAATCAAAGTTGCAAGTTGCTTTCGTGTAAATTTTTGTATTTTCTGCTTCAAAGTGAAATTTTTCTATCTCTGTAATGGTCGAAAAATTGCACAATGCAATGGGAAAAATATGTAGCTCGTAAATTTTGCTACTTTCGCGATTATGCTTCATTTCCGAAGAAGAAGTGTTATAAGGAAAAATTATCCGGATGAATTATGATAGTGAAGACGGTGAAATTACATCGAGATTTATGATGTATTGCAAAAAAATGGAAAAATAGAAAAAAGCAGCAAAAAAGAGATGGATGAAAAATAGTCGGTTCAATGAAACTTATACCGATGGAATTACTCGAAAGGATCGATTATTCGTTGATACGTTATATAAATCAACGATGTAAAGTATTGTAAAAAGTGGCCGATATCACCACTTATTCTGTAAAATTATGTAAAGTTCAGGATGTAAGGGAAGTTGACCGTTATAGGAACGCCAACTTAGGTTGTTTTTGTCATTTCTATGATCGAGGCGTTTTGTCTATATGTTCGAGTCTTTATCATGGAACGGTCGGGTAAAGTTACTAGCAACCATACCTTATTTGTTGGCTTAATCTATTTGTTTTGTGAATTTTATTTAACACCCATTTACTTCCCTTTCCTAGCATCTAACCTTAAGATCTACTCGAACGAGGATGTGTACGAGCCATGCATGTCTATTCCGTCGTTAAGACCATGTATGCGTGACTCAGCTGCCTTGTTGGATGACGACTTTTGGTAAAAGTTAGAAGCTCCATACCCTATATCGTTCTTCATCTTAACCGATGGTTAAACATGAACGGGGATGTGATCGAATTATACATGTCTATTCCGTCGTTACGGACGTATATGTATGATTCAGCTGCCTTGTTGGTATGGTACTTTTGGTGAAAGACTGTTTGAATGATCAACCCGAAAGCCTTTTTAACCCGATTTATCTTTTGACTTGTTCCTCCTTAGCTCTAGTGGTGGAGATGTGTATCCTTGCCAAGCTTATGATAGAAAACTAATCACGGTCGACCAAGCACATGAGCAAATACCAATAAAATGTTTGCAACCGAAGATTTAGTTGAGTGATCTGAGTGTTTTCATTTCCATATTTCGTGAGGTGCCTGGTTATGTACAGGTGATTAGAACAAAACGATGCTTAAACGGAAAAAATCCTTAACTTCGGTCGGGATGCATTTTCAAAACTTTTTCTAAAGTCTACTTGAGAACAAGTAAGATTCAAGTGGGGGGATATTTGATAACATCAAATAACATCACTTTATAACATCATTTATCCCATCTATTTTAACCACTTTTATATAATTATTGCAAGATTTGGAACTTAATTGCTTTAAAGTTTATAATTGCAGTAATTATGGAGTGTTTTGTGAAAACATGCTAAAAGGCGCATAATCTGGAGCTAAAATGAAGACATTAGAAGATTGTTGAATTCTGATTACATACGCCGTATCCAACAAAAGAGATACGGCGTATCAGCGCCTGGACTTCACAAGAAAGCGCGTTTGATCAATTCCCAATACGGCATATCACTCTGCTTCCATACGCCGTGTCCAGCTGGATAACTATTCGAAGATATAGTAATAAATGTAAATTGGGAATGATATCACTGATTGATTGAGAACATAGCACGCACTCCAAGGAATCCATCCCTATACGCCGTGTTGACCTTAGTCAATACGAAGTATCCAGTCTTTTTCAGACACTATAAATCGAAGACTCAAAAACGAGTTTTCAGTGTGCAATATCATATTCCTTATACCATACTCATAAAAGACGAATTTCTGAAGAGAAGAGAAGCCACCAAGGACAAGTAGTATGTGCTTAATTACACATACCTTTGACCTAATTAAACATGCTAAAATGACCAATAATGACCATAAACGGACATAAAATTGCCAAAAGTTTGTTTGTTTTGCTTTGTGTGTTGTGCAGGTATCAGATATTTACTAAATGACAAAAACAAAGCCTAACCAGACAAAACCGAGCACGAAATTGGAAAGAGCACGAAAAACCGAAGGCAAAGATATAAATATCTTATTGGGTCAACCCGTACCCCACTTAATGGGCCGGATCAGCCCAATATACTTATATATAAATTAATTAAGCCTAAAATCCATTTACTTAGCCCAATCCTCTTTTAAATTAAAAAAGGCCCAAAACAAGTTAACAAGGCCCAATCCCATTTAACAAATGTTAGCCCACTACACCTTTAACCCTTTACACAGTTAGTCCTCAAGGACTAACATTGCTAGTCCTTAAGGACTAACTTAGTTAGCCCATATAACCTTTTAACCTTTGCACCCGTGGTCCTTAACCCCCTAACACCCGTGTTGGGAAACAAAAGACTTCATCATGATTCTTAGAGTTACTACTACTCAGGTACATGTTAGTGCTGTTAAGCATACTTTATGTTGTTGGTGATTTGGATAAGAATTTATGCTAAGTAGTTAATACTGGTAGTATAATGTTACTACTGCTAGTTACTACTGTTAGTATAAATTAGTACTGTTAGTATAAAGTTACTGCTGCCAAGAGATGTTAAGACTGCTCAGAGATAATGACTAAGTAGTTACTGCTGTTAGTGTAAAAGTTACAACTGTTAGTGTAACTTACTACTGCTAATGGTTCAGTTAATGCTGCTGAGAGATTACAACTGCTTTAAGAGTTTCTACTGTCAGAAGTTAAAGATTGCTTGGAGAACAAGGATACTTACGAAGATAAGTATTAGCTATTTATAAAGTAGATATGTATAATTTGTTTATAGAAAAGATCATGGTATCTTTGGAAAATATTGTAAACCGACTAGGACTCCTTGGTGTATAAAAGGAGGTTCTAGGGTATAGAATTAGATATCTTTTGTGTTGATATCATTTTAGCTTCAAGGTTGTAAACCCTAACATTATTCTAGAGTGCTCATATTAATATATTGAAGCTTGTTGTTTTGATACATCTCTGTGTATGTTTTACATTCATATTCTTCTTAAGTAATATAAACTAGATTCAGTATAGTTTATATTATTCATTCAAAGTTTCATACTTAGTATTTTTGGATTTATCCAAGGATATTAAACCTTAGGTAAAGCTAAGTTAAAGATCCGTTCTTTTAAGACCATCAAGTGGTATCAGAGAAAAGGCTTTAAAACTCTATTAAGAAGAACCTTTTTTTCACACCAAAACTAATCTTCAAAGATAAGATGGAGGCAGGAACTACAACTACCAATCTAACTGCAAGACTTCCAATCCTCAACCCAGCAGATTATGATCTCTGGTTGATGAGGATAGAACATTACTTTCTAATGACTGATTACTCCCTTTGGGAAGTAATTAAGAATGGCAATAAAGTGCTAAAGAAAATGTTTGGAGATGTTGAACAGATATATGAACCTACTACTGCAGAGGAGAAATAAGACAGAAGGAATGAGATGAAAGCAAGAGGAACTCCGCTGATGGCTCTACCAAACAAGGATCAAATGAGGTTTCATTCATATAAAGATGCTAAATTACTTATGGAGGCAATATAGAAGAAGTATGGAGGAAACAAAGAATACAAGAAGGTTCAGAGGACTCTTCTTAAACAACAATATGAGAACTTTTCAGGATTACCATCAGAGACAATTAATCAAACCTTTAACAGGCTGCAAAAACTTATTGGTCAATTAGAGATTCAAGGAGAGGTTATTACATAAGAAGACATGAACCTAAAGCTGCTGAGAAGTCTTCCATCTGAGTGGAAGACTCATACCTTAATCTGGAGAAATAAGGAGGAGATAGAGATTATAAGTCTGGATGACTTGTTCAACAATCTAAAGACATATGAACCTGGAATTACAGGTTCTTCAAGCACAAGTCAAAGTATACAAAATGTAGCTTTTGTGTCTAACAACAGCACTAAGAGCAACAACAGCACAAACAATAATACCAATGAAACAGATAACTCTGTTTATAGAGTTAGTGCTGCTCATACACAAGTTAATGATGTTAACTCTACAGCTGGAGATAATCTTACAGATGCTATGATTTTTTCTTTTCTAGCAAGTCAGCCCAATTCTCCTCAACTTACAAGAGAGGATCTTGAACAAATTGATCCAGATGATCTAGAAGAGATGGACTTACATTGGGAGATGGTAATTGTTGGGAATTATACATTCCTAACTTAGTACCGTTAGTTCTACTACATAGTGGCCTGCTAGTACTAGTAAGTACGAGAAATACAAAATGTTTAAGTATTGTATTCAGAATAGTTATACTGTTATACAAACTAGTTAGTACCTTTAAGAGATATGGTATGGAAGAATATTGTAGGAAAAATATGTATTATCTTTTACGCGTTTTGTAAGCCTGTTAGGGTTTATCCTTGGTCTATAAAAGGAACCCTACGGCATTAGAGAGATAACACACATTGATAACACACAGATCTCATCTCATACAATCATATCTCATAGTTAGTAATCTGTAATCATATTAGCAGATTAATAGAAATCAAAGTTTAGTATTCATTGTTCTTCTTAATACTATTGTGTAGATTCCGCATATACAATAAGTATTCATAGTCAGTGTTTCTCTATAGTCAATCTGTATTTATACAAGTTGGCTATCACCCTTAGCAGGCTGTAAAGATCTGTTCAGTTTGGGACTCACAAGTGGTATCAGAGCCTGTGAGAAACTCTGAGTAAGAAGAACAAAAACCAGTTATAAACCCCTATCTTACAAAGCAATTCAATGGCTGGATCACAAGATGATATTCCACCACCACCACCACCATCACCATCACAAACACCAACACAACAAACTCCTCACACTGTTTCAACCATCAAACTTCCTATTCTCAAGAAGGGAGAATATGATATATGGGCCATGAAAATGGAACATTATTTAGCCCATACAGACTATCCTATCTGGGAAGTTATACAAAATGGAAATGGACCTGTATCAATCACCACAGATACGCAAGGTCAAATCAAGGTTCTGCCTCCAAGGACTGCAGAAGAGATCTTAGCCAGAGAAAGAGAAAGAAAAGCAAGGACCACTTTGCTTATGGCTTTACCAGAAGATCATCTTGCTAAATTCCATAAAATGACTGATGCTAAAGAGATGTGGGAAGCCATCAGATCTAGATTTGGGGGAAATGATGAATCAAAGAAGATGCAGAAGTATATTCTAAAGCAACAGTTTGAAGGTTTCTCTGTATCAAACTCAGAAGGACTACATAAAGGCCATGTCAGGTTTCAAAGTCTTCTGAGTCAATTAGAGATTCATGGTGCAGGCATCTCAACTGAGGATGCAAATTAGAAATTCCTTAGGTCTCTACCTTCTGCCTGGTCTCAAGTTTCCTTAATAATGAGGACCAAGCCAGGAGTGGACAGTCTCAACTTTCATGATATGTATAATAATCTAAGAGTCTTTGAGAATGATGTTAAAGGCTCTACTACATCATCCTTTAGCACACAGAATGTGGCATTTGTTTCTGAGAACACTAGCAGTACTAATAATGTTAGTACCGCTTATGGTGTTTCTAATCCTTCTGGTCAAAACTCACAATATGAACAAACTTCATCATACTCCTTACTTGCAAATCAATCCAGTTGCCCTCAATTGGATCATGAAGATTTGGAACAGCTTGATGAATTTGATTTAGAAGAAATGGACCTGAAATGGCAGGTAGCTATGATTTCCATGAGAATGAAAAAGTTCTACAAAAAGACAGGTAGAAAGCTACAATTTGATGCCAAGGAACCAGTTGGGTTTGACAAAACTAAAGTCGAGTGCTACAGTTGTCACAAGACAGGGCATTTTGCTAGAGAGTGCAGAACCAAGGGAAATCAAGATAGTAAGAGGAGAGATGCTTGGAACTCTGGAAATAAGGATGGGAGAAGATCTGGTAAGCAGGAGGACTCTAAAGCTTTGGTGACTATTGATGGAGAAGGTGTTGATTGGACCAGTCACTCAGAAGAAGAAGAAGATTATGCTTTGATGGCTTGCAATAGTTCAGGCTCAGACACAGAGGTAATTTCTTGTTCAAAAGAATGTAAAGAGTCTTATGCTGAACTTAAAAAACTCTATGATAAACAAAGAGCACAACTTAGTGATGCAAGCATAGAAATACTGTCATATACTCAAGCTTTAAAGAAAGTTGAAGCACAATTAGTTGCTCATCAACAAGGTCAACTTTGGTATGAGGAAAAGATAAGGTTTATGAAAATAGACTTAGATGATAAAACTGATGTCCTTACATACCATAAGAAACTGTTGGCAGAAGCTGAAAAAGAAAAAGAAGATTTAAAAGCTAAAGTAGAAAAATGGCACAACTCTTCTAAAAATCTTGTAAAATGCTAATTCTCAGATGAGTTGCTAATGATAAATTGGGCTTGGTTATGGGATTTCGGATATGATGGGCATTTGAGTTATGAAAATGAAAGTTCTTAAAAAAGTGTATTTATGGAATATGAAAAGTGATTTAGAAAATCAGCCTTTGTATGATAGGTTTGTTACAGCAGAAGGAATGCATGCTGTACCCCCACCCATGACAGGGATTACATGGCCCATTTAGGTCCTGATATTGAAAAAGATTATCATATTTATCATTTATGGTCCAAAACAATCTCAAAACTATGAATCTTGAAACCAAAAAAAAAACCAGTGACTTTGATACCTGTGAATCAGATTGTAGTGTTGAAACACATGAATCTTTGCCGTGATACCAAATGTACAAATGAATCCAAAGTTGTAAGTCATCTAAGGTTTAGTCTTATGCTCCTATCATTGTGGAGTATGAATCAGATTAGTGGAAGAATGAGCATGTGGTCTCTACCACAGGAAGAACAGGAATCACCTAGTGTTGCTAACAGAAAGTAAAAACTCTAGGAAAACTTCGTTAGAATCAAATTCACACATAGTTAAAAAATACTAAAAGTTGACAAGAAAGGGTTGGGATATGGGTTTACTACAAAATCATGTTTTGTATGTGGAAGTCTTAGTCATCTTATCAGAGATTGTGATTTTCATGAGAAAATGATGGCTAAACAGGTTGAACTAAACAAAAAGAAGGGCAAGGATAATGTTCAAATGGAGAATAAATAATGTTATGGATACATGTGCAAAGATGTGAATCATAAGAACCAAATTGTTCTAGAGCAGTATCTAAACTAGAATGGCAAAATTTTCGTTAGTCTGCTAGAGCTAGCGGTACTAACAATGTTAGTACTGCTAGACATAATTTCAAAAGTTAGGCAGTACTAACTAATGCTGCTAGGAAAATTAGTATTGTTAAAACCTTTTGTGAATTGAGTTAGACCAAAAACATAATTTCAAAAATAATTCACCATTTAGAAGGCCTTTTAATAACACAACAACACTTAGAACAAAATTTTCAAAACAAAAGGTTAATACTGCTGAGGTAAATGCAGTTAGTGTTGTTGGGGGAAAAAGGGAAACTGCTGTTAAGCCCTCAGCAGGTTGTAATTGGAGACCAAAAAGACATTACTGGCACAAAGTCTCCAAATACAATGGTGGATCAAGTCCTAGAAATTGTGCTACTTTCAAAGATCCACTAGGCAGACCCAAGTCCAAAAAGGCTTGGGTCCCTAAGAGAAACTAATCTCTTATATTCAATGTGTAGGATTATCCACATAAAGATTTACAGAACAATGGGAATTGTGATACGTGGATGTTCCAGAACACTTGGATGGAATCAAGCCACCTTGATGAATATCAAGACTTTAATGGTGGGCAATGTTCTCTTTTTGAGGAAGTAAGGTGACATAACTGGTAAAGTAAAATATAAGAACAAGAAAGTTAGATTTTGAGGATGTGTGCTTTGTGAAAGAACTTTAGCATTTCAATCTCTTTTCTGTGTCACAGATGTGTGACAAGAAGAACAAGGTTCTATTTACTGACACCGAATGTCTTGTTTTGTCTCCTGAATTTTAAGGTACTGATGTAAATAAGGTATTACTTAGAATCCCCAGACAAAACAATATGTACAGTTTCAATTTATAGAACATTGTTCCTTCTGGAGGTTTATCTTGTTTAATTGCAAAGGCCACAATTAATGAATCTAACAAATGGCATAGGAGGTTGGGTCATGTTAACTTTAAAAACTTAAACAAACTTGTGAAGGGAAACCTTGTAAGAGGTTTACCTTCAAAGATTTTTCAAAATGACCACACTTGTGTTGCTTGTCAGAAAGGAAAGCAACACAAGGCCTCCTGTAAGGCCAAATCAATGAGCTCTATTAGTCAGCCCTTACAGCTTCTACATATGGATTTGTTTGGACCTACATTATACGATGCTTAAACCATAAAGTACTTATTGCTGCTGTCACTGATGATTTTAGCAGGTTTAGTTGGGTGTTCTTCTTAAGAACTAAGGATGAAACTAGTGGAATCCTTAAGGACTTTATAAGACAAATTGAGAACCAATTAAATCAAAAAGTTAAAACTATTAGATGTGATAATGGTACATAATTTAAGAACAGGGATTTTATTGAATTCTGTGGGTCAAAAGGGATCAAGAGGGAATACAGTAATGCCAGAACCTCGCAAACAAAATGGTTGTTGCTTTGAAAGAAAGACAGATCCTTATTAACGGCCTGCTAGATCTATGCTAGCAGATTCATTTTTACCTAAACACGTTTTGCTGAAGTAGTTAGTAATGATTGTTATGGTCCTTAATAGGGTATTAGTGACAAAGCCTCAAATAGACACCTTATGAACTTATAACTGGTAAAATACCAATCATAAGCTACATAAGACCTTTTGGGTGCCATGTGACCATCTTGAATACCATTGACCACCTGGGCAAGTTTGATGGGAAATCAGATGAAGGGTTTTTAGTTGGGTATTCTCTACAAAGCAAGGCTTTTAGGGTATACAATTTAGAAACCAAGAGAGTTGAAGAAAACATGCACATAACCTTTTTAGAAAATAAACCAAATGTTGCAGGGAAAGGACCAACTTGGCTGTTTGATCTTGATTATTTAACTGATTCAATGAATTATCAACCTGTGAGATCATAGAATCAAGCTAAGCAAAACATTGCAGGTCACAAGGTAGCTAATCAAAATGCAGGTACAGAAGATAATATTGATGCAGGTGATTCTGAAATAGAAGCTGAATCTGCTCAGGACTACTTTGTACTGCCAATATGGTCTTCTTATACTTCAACAATCAAGAGCTCAAAAGTAAATAATGCAGGTGAAGAACCTACCAAGCATCCTGACTTTAAGCAAGTAGATAAGGAGGATCAAGTCTTTTTAGATGAGCTTGAAAGACTTAAAAGGCAAGAACAGGATGCTAATGATGCAATTGAAGCTCTCAGGAAGGAGTTTGCCCAAGAAACTGAGGATTTGCTTCTACAAGCAGGAGCTGCTAAAGCTAGCAGTACTAACATAGTTAATACTGCTAGCACACCAGTTAGTACTGCCAGTCCTTATGGTGGACTATCCTTCACTGATCCAACCAATACTGACCAAGATGATTCAGAAATACCTGCACTTGAGGAAATTTATGACAATCCTACTAATGGTATTTTTACCAATTCATCTTATGATGATGAGGGTGCAGTGGCTGACTTCACAAATTTAGAACCTGTTGTGAATGTCAGTCCTATTCCCACATCAAGGATTAACTCTATTCATCCTTCAACTCTAATTCTTGGAGATCCACAATCAGCAGTTCAAACAAGAAGCAAAGTGACCAAAAGTTTTAGAGCCCATGCTTTTGTAAGTTATATTCAAAAGCAAAGGAAAAATAATCATAAGGACTTCCAGAATTGTTTATTTGCTTGTTTTTTGTCTCAAAATGAACCCAAGAAGATCTCTGAAGCACTTGAAGATGAAAGTTGGGTTGATGCTATGCAGGAAGAACTGCTGCAATTCAAGATTCAGAAAGTTTAGATTCTTGTAGATTTGCCTTATGGGAAGAAGGCAATTGGAACAAAATGGGTTTACAGAAATAAGAAGGATGAGAAGAGGATTGTGGTTAAGAAATGGCAAGGTTATGTTGCTTGGGGAAATAGCAAGAGGAAGGGATAAGGATTATGATAGGTTTTTGCTCCTGTGGCCTGGATTGAAGGCCATTGGATTTTTTAGCCTTTGACTCTTATATGGATTCCATATTCTATCAAATGGATGTGAAAAAGTGCCTCCTGTTTGGGAAAATTGGCATGAGGAGGTCTATGTCTCTCAACCTCTTAGGTTTTATGATCCCAAAGTTATCCTAAGAGGTCTACAATGTAGTGAAAGTATATATGGTTTACACCATAGCCCTCAGAGCTCTGGCCCCCCAAATTATGCTAATTTATTCTAACTTTCTTTGATTGAAAGTAGATACAAAGTGGAACTATTGGACAAGACTCTTTTTATCAAAAGGACAAAAATAAATATCATGTTAGTGCAAGTTTATATGGATGATATTATTTTTGCGTTTCTTCAAAGAAATCTTGGTGTGAATGATTTGAGGTAATATGAGAGTATTTCAGATGAGTTTTATGGGAGAACTCACCTTCTTTCTTGGATTACATGTCAAACAGAAAGAAGATGGTATTTTTATAAGTCGGGATAAGTATGTTGCAGAAATCCTAAAGAAGTTTGATTTTGTAGGTTAGACTGCTAGGAACCACATTGAGACCCAAAAGCTTTAGTAAAGGAATGAGGATAAGCATAAGTGATGTGGATGTACATCTTTATAGATCCATGATTGGTTCTTTAATGTACTTGACTGCTTCTAGGCCTGATATTATGTTTGCAGTCTGTGCTTGTTCTAGGTTTCAGGTCACTCCAAAGACCTCCCATCTAAGTGTTGTTAAGAGAATCTTTAGGTATCTAAAGGGCAAACCCAAACTGGGCCTTTGGTATCCTAGAGTGTCCTCATTTGACCTGGAAGCCTATTCAGATAGTGACTATGCTGGAGCAAATCTTGACAGGAAATCCACAACAGGAGGTTGTCAATTTCTTGGCAGGAGACTTATTTCTTGGCAATGCAAAAAGCAGACAATTGTGGCTACTTCTACTACAGAGGCAGAATATGTTGCTGCTGCAAATTGTTGTGGGCAAGTTTTGTGGATTCAAAATCAAATGCTAGACTATGGGTTCAATTTCATGAACACAAAAATCTACATTGATAATGAAAGTACTATTTGCATTGTAAAGAATCCAGTCTTTCACTCCAAAACAAAGCATATTGCAATTAGGCACCACTTCATAAGGGATGCATATGAGAAGAAACTTATTCAGGTGCTGAAAATACACACTGATGACAATGTAGCTGATCTTCTAACCAAGGCATTTGATGTTAGCAGGTTTTAGTTCTTGGTTGTTACAATTGGGATGATCAATCCATAAGCTGCATTAGTTAATCATCATCCATTTAGTTAAGGGGAGGCAATATGATTTGTTGTATAGTTTGTATGAAGTGTTCAGTGTGCAGAAGAATCTTGACCATAGTGATGATTTTCATGGAGTTATTTGGGTTTTAGAGAGTCATTGGGAAGAGCTTTAGATGGTACTGAAGCACTGCTGTTGCCAAAATTGTTCATTCTTTGGTTGGCAAAAGTTAGTACCGACAGTGCAAAGTTAATACCGTTGGGCAAAGATAGTACCGCTATAGAGACGTTGAAGAAAATACCGCCAAGGGTCTAAAGTGTAAATTGAAATGGTTTCTTTGATCTTAGGTTTGTTTAACCTATATAAACCCATCTCAATTGCACAGTTCACTCACGTAATCTCTTTCAAATACTTTCCTTCATTCAAACCCTAATCTCTTACTCACCGACGATCACCAATTCAAAAATCATGGCTGTTCTTGAATCATGCCCTAAACACAATATGGTTGCTTATTTAACGAAGACTGATGGTAATGCAGAGTTTCATGAGATTATTGACTTTCTTGCGCGAAGCTCCATTCATAATGCTCTCACTGTAAGTCTAGTAGTCTCTACTACATTTGTTGAACAGTTTTGGATGTCTGCTAAATCCAAAATAATCAACAATGTTAGGTATATTACTGCCAAAGTAGCTGGCAAGCCTGTGTCTATCTCTGAAGCATCAATAAGAAGTGATCTTCTTTTTGATGATGCCGATGGGATAGATTCTCTACCAAATCAGGCTATATTTGATGCTATTCAGCTCATGGGTTATGAGGGGGATTTAACTGTTTTAACATTTAACAAAGCTTTGTTTTCACCCCAATGGAGATTTCTTTTTCATATAATGAATCATTGTATTAGTTCAAAAAGCACCTCTTGGGATCAAATTCCCACTAATATTGCCACTGCAGTAATTTGCTTAAATCTCAATCTGAAATATAGGTTTCTAAATTATTTTTTGATGGTATGCTTAGACACTTAGATGCAAAGGAAAAGTTTTGTTAGGATTATGAAAAAGACTCGGTCACCCCCTCCCCCCCCCCCTCGTGTATTGTTTAGTATAGCAAAGCTCGTAGTTAGAAAGTAAGCGTATGACTAGTAGTATTGGGCCGGGCCTTTAGCCCACGTGTAAGCCCATACCAAGCCCATTGAGCTTTACAAACACATGTATATAAACCTGCTTTCAGCATGGATGGGTTGTTGTTCATTTTTTAGTGATAATATCGTTTTTCTTTGCACTTTCTCTCTTTAGAAATATCACTTTCTCTCTCTAAGATTAAGTAGCCAACCCATCATCTCTTGCTTGTGTTATGATATCATGTATACTACAAGTTTGTTATGTATCCACGTTTTATTTCAGTCTTTTTGGATACACAGCTAAAGAGTGTGCCCGTGCCTTTAGACCATTTTCCTGTTAATGCTTTGACAAGTAAAGTTTTCTCATTTTATGGGTTATAAAGGGTAAATACATTTTTCAGGGAAAGTCAACCTTTGTTTTCTAAACATAGTTGGTTTCATCCAAACATGAGATGAGGGTGAACAATCAGAAAGACCATCTGAACAACAACCTACACCCTATCCTCCTCACCCAAGTGAAGTTCATGTTAAGCCTCAGTCTGACCCATCACCTAGACCTTTACCTACTACTCATATTCCTGATTTCATTCCAAAGGATTCTGGTGGGAATCAAGGAGGTCAGTCATCCAGTGATAGATCCCTTTTAGGGAATGAGGGTGGCATGACACTCCAAAGTGTGTATGATCTTTGTATCTCTTTGTGTACACAGGTTACAGATCAAGCCAAATAAATTCAACACTTGAAGGCACAAATCAAGAAGCTTAAAAATAAATCCAAACCTGTTATCACACACCACAGAGCTTGGATGAAGAGTGTATCCTTGAAGCAAAGATTGGCGGGAAAGAAGTCCTTGAAGAAACAGTGGATGCAAAAGGAGTCTGTATCCAAACAGGGGAGGAAACCTATAACAACCCAAGAATTTTCATCAAATACAAAATCAACCTATTTTATTATGATCACAAATCTACGGGAAATTTTTCGCTTTATTACATTACTTGCATTGCCGATATCTTAATATGCAATGTAACTTGCATAACTAAAGTCGACGGGACTCACGCAATTCACCTACTAGCATTCTATTTCTTATATGTCAAGAAAATACATCATACAATGTCAAGCCAATATCTTAATATCATTATTACAAAGTACATTACTCATATAATGTACCATTCGTAACGTTATATCAAGACGGGCTTTAAACCGTTATCATATACCTCTAAACCCAAATTCCATGAAAGATTAATATCTAAAGCGAATATACAAGCTACTAAAGCATATATACAAGTCATATAACATCTTATTTTAATATACTTTCCCTCCAAAATAAGGTACAACTCCTTTAAAGCATAATGTACAAGTCATTAATGCACGATATTTAAATAGCCATTTTACCTCCGTTTTCCCAAGGAATATTGTATAATCCATCAAGTACAAGTTACAAAACAAGTATAATACTTCTTTTACATTTATATCCTCATTTATTTCATAAGATTTCATGAATGAAACATAGAAACCCTTAACCCGGACACAAATACTAAACATGAACCCGTTTCCCGATATTTATCATTTTAACTTTCCACCAACACTCATAATAAGTTGTATAACTAATTAAACAATTACCAATATATATTAATCATTATTTAATCATTTCATTGCAAGTACTACATCGAAATAAATCCAAGGAAATCCCTAAACCGTGCCTAATTTGACTTTGGACCTGTTTACTCGTTTTCACCCATTTTAAACCTGAACCATCTATCAATTCTTGTTAGTAACTCTTAGACCATGTCTTAAAAACCTTAATCTATCATTACAAGTCAAATGTACATGAAATCTAAGCATAAAATCAAATGTGCCTCCTAACCTACTCAAAATGAACTCGTATACACTTTTCTTTCTTTTTGACCCATTTCAAGAGTTTATATTGCATCCAAGCACCTTGATGATACACCTCCTTCATGCCTAAGCTGCTTACAAGCACCTTAACTCATCACATAGCCTTAAAAAGCTCCACATCTCTTCATTTTGCACCTTATAAGTCGCGGCACCACACTGACTCAAACAACACATCAAAGCTAGTTTTTAGACCTCAAGACTCATCATGTAGCTTCACCACATCACCCTCTAGCTGCTCTACATGTCCTAACCAGATCTCTAAGCACCCTTGGCCTCCAAGGTGAAATTCGAGTATAAATAGGGGTGCATAACCCTTCATTTCAACTCATGCCCCACATCTTCTTCTATAACCCATCATAGCAGCAATCCTTTGCTAGAGTTTCTTTATATAGGTCCTAAGAGTCTCCAAGAACAGAAGTGGAAGCAAAAAGAAACTAAGAAAAGAAGCCTTGAGTCGTTATTCTAGAGTACGAAGCTTAAAAGTCTCGATTTTCGACCCATTTCCAGCTATAAGCTAAAATCCTAGGTTATTGGATGTTCCACTTCTGCTCTAAAATCTCTATAATATTCATTATGATCCTAATTACTATTTTTAAGTTTTATAACTCAATTCATGCTCCACTTTTCTTATTTGATCTAAACTTATTACACCCGAAACCCTAATTTTATGTTTTTCTTAAAACTAAATGTTATGATTGGTTAAATGTTATTATAATCTATCCTAACATGCTTAACTAATGTTATTATACCAGTTTATCAAGTATGATGGGAATTTGAATTAAAAACCCAGCGCGTTTACTGTTTTGAAAACCCTAAATTTACCCATTTTGCTTCCTAGCTTATCGAATGGTATTTTAAACTTTCGTTTGTTAAAACTTTATATTTTAGCTTATTATTGTAACATCCCGGCTATTTTTGGATTTTAAATGACTATTTTACCCTTTGACTTTTTGGATCTGACTTGACTTTTTGACTTTTGGTCTTTTATTGTCACATAAATGTGATTACCGCGTAACCATAATTTTTTGGAACATATTTAAAAGAGATATATGTTATCGCTAAGTTGATTTATCAAAAACAACGTTCTTGACAACTTTCTAGTTTTGACCGAGACCCGAAAACAGTCAGAAGGTGACTATAATGCCCTCGCAAAATTTAGAAGCGAGAAAATAATTAAATTATATTTAATTAACATTTTTTATTAAATAAAAATATTTAATAAATTAGTCATCATTTTATTCAAAAACTTTTGTTGAAAACGAAATTATTAAAGTTAAAATTCATTTTACGGACAAAGTTTGTCAGCGATATATAATTAAATGATGAACATTTTAAATAAATATTATAAAACAATTATGAAATAAAGTCGTGTAAATACTCATTTTTATTGGAAAAATGATTTGGAAAACAATGGCGCAAGTTTCGTGTTTTGAATCGTCCGTTAAGTGGTCCAAACGAGTCCCGAATCGCTTTTTATCAAAATTACATTAAAAATTTACACAATTGACCCTAGACTATTATACACTTGTCGCTTTGTTTTAAACTTTTAATATATATAAAAAGTTTATATCTTTTTTTTTCATTTCATCCTCTTATATACACACACACATATAACAAACACTCTTCCTCAATTTTTCTGGCCGCCGCCGGCCACCACTCAGCCACCACCACCGCCGCTTCGGCGCCGCCGTCGCCGGAAAACTTTTCCGGCGGACTTTTCTGGCCGAATCCAAAAAGGTTCCTCGTCACCCGATCTACCCAATCCCCCATGTCACGCGCCACCACTCGCCACCCCGCTGTCTCCATGCCACCACCCCACCACTGCCACGCTATCACCACCGCCGTCTCTCTCTCTCTCTCTCTCTCTCTCTCTTCTTCGGTGATGTCAGGCTACGGCCACACCTCTCCCATATCATTCAATCATAACTGTCTACATCATACCCGCTGCCACACAAACGAAAACCACCATCGTCATCATCATCATCATAACACCACCACTGTCACACCTCCAAGGGTGCGTTAGGTTTTTTTGTCAACTAAGTAGTGTTTGTTTTCGGTGTTTAACCGACCACCAACAAGGGTGCGTCGAGTTACTGTTCACCGCACCACGGGGTGCGTTTGGTGCGTTTGTGTTGTTAATAAACACCACGAAGGAATGCGTGGGATTATTGGTCACAACCCGGCTGTGCGTTGGGTTTAATAGCAGGCATGGGTGTTGGGTTTGGATGTCACGCAACAGAAGGTTGCGTTTGGCTGGTTGTAAACAGCTAGGGTGTTTCATTTGGTTGGTAATGGCTAGCAAAGGGGGCTGTTGTTTCCCGTTGCGGGTTAATCACCAAACAGGGTTTGCTTATGGTGATCCTTGATAGGTTCTGTGTTTTATGCAGCAGCTTTAGGCTCGCGTTTAGGTATTAAAAAACTGCACAAAGGGTGACGTTTGGATAAGAATAAACACCCATAATAGGGGGCTTTTGGTGGTTGCCAACACGGCACAAGGGATTCCTTGCGTTTGGTTGACCGAAAACAACCTAGGGTGGTAGGGGTGTTTGTTTCTTTGTATTAATACATAAGGGTGCGTTTGGGATAACAGAAAACGCGATAAAGACGCGTTTGGTTCAGCAGAGTACCATAAGGGGGTGTTTGGTTGGGCAGATTTGAATAAAGGGGTGTTTGGTTTGGCAGTTAACACCCAAAAGGGGTGTTTGGTTTGGGTTAACAACCATAAAGGGCTGTTTGGGTTAACAGACACCACAAAGGGTGCGTTTGGATACGGGTTTAACACCATAAGGATGTGTTTGGTTTTAGAGAGAGACGCAAAAGGCGCGTTTGGTTTAGCGAAACAACGAGGGTTCGTTTGGTTTATACACTTGACTAATAAATATAACACGAGACTTTATAAATTATAAATCGGAACTAAAATGGTGGTTAATGGTTAAATAAATATGATATTTATTAATTTGTTTAGTTATAAATATATATTTAAAACACGTAGATATTTTGCAACGCGCGGTTTGTTGAAAAGTGGAAAAGAAAACATTAGGTTTTATAAATATGGGAAACGTTATATAACCGGGAAGGTCATGACGAAATTTATATAACTTTTTATATTTAGTAATGTTTTACTAAAGCCTCTATTATTTTAGAAACCGATAAAAGGGACTAAGTTATATTTTAAAGATATAATAATTTGTATTATACAATAACCGGATAAACGAACGAAAAACTATACTTTTACAATGAGATAACTATTTTAGACACGACCCGTCGAGGAAACGAAACATAAATTTATAAAATATTATTTTATATTTTATAATTGTCAGCTAGAAGATAAATACAATTGTGTAAAAGCTTTACATACATCGTTTTTAACATACGTGGTAACCTTAAACCGTAAGTTTACGCCTATGCAAGAACTTTTTATTTAATTAAGTGGTGATTTCAGAAACGGGTCAAACTATTTGGTTTAATCATTTACTCACACTTATTATATAATACTTGCAAAGCAGTATATACGTCACATTAATCTTTGGATTGTTTGTCTTTGTTATATAATTCACAGTATGAGTTATATAAGGGTTATTTTCATATGTAATATATACAGAATATATTACATACTTTGCGTTCACTTTTCAATTTATTTATTTAACCAACCACCAAACTATTACAACGTGGAAATCTAAATCTTTATCAACGTGTCGCGTTGATGTTACCATTCATCGAGAAATCCAAATACATTATCCTAGGCTAGTGGGTCTTAGCCGTTAAGATTAGTTGCAACTTCTTGATCGAGCCGCTTCGTCTTCCGTTTGTGTTGTGCATACTAGATGTCTATCTGTCAATCGCTCTACATCATCGAGGTGAGTTTATAGCCCCCCTGTTTTTACTGGTTTTACATATATTTTTGGGGTGAGAACATGCTTGTTTATAAATACATTTACATAGTTGATTACAAATTGGTTTACATACTTATTTATATATCTCGCGGTGAGATACAATACTTGGTTACACTTATGGACGCGTTTTGGAGTGAGAAACATTTGCATGGGTTTTTACAATTGGACGCAAGTGGACATTTTTACATTATGATTACGTGTTTGTCTAGGTAACAATACTCAATGAGACCAGTTATCAGAACTGGTTAATTATGGTATAACAATTGGATTTGTCTCTGTAAGCGCGAATGTTATAACTAGATCACTTTTGGGTTACGCCACGTTGTGGTGACTAGCTATCAACTTGGAGAAGAACGTATACCATGTCGGATTCGGGATGTTCCGGGTAGAACATCAATACGGGCAATGTGGGCAATTTTAAATTGCTATTTATTTATGTCGAGCTTCAGTATCATGAGCCTAGGAAAATGTAATTACATTTATATGATGTCGGCATCTGTTGCATTATCGTACACTTGGGAAATCTTGCGGTCCTACCTTATACATATTATTTTCATAAATGCCCGAGTGTTCTTGGAGGGGACACATTACAAATCTTGGATTTGAACATATATTCATATATTTTGTGACTATTTAAGGATTGAAATAGTCAGGCATACTTTATAAATCTTTGGGATAAGATTAGTACTTTTGGTGACATTAAATTGGTCATGCATTCTTTATAAATCTTTGGGATAAGATTGGTACTTTTGGTGACATTAAATTGATCATGCATTCTTTATAAATCTTTGGGATAAGATTGGTACTTTTGGTGACATAAAATGTGTCGTGCATTCTTTATAAATCTTTGGGATTTTTACATGGTAATGTGATGACACGTAGGCAAATATTAATTCATTGAAACTTGCATTCCATATTTAAACTAACCTATGAACTCACCAACTTTCTGTTGACGTTTTTTTAAGCTGTTTTTCTCAGGTGTATTAGATCGATTGGATATATGTTGTGCATTGGAGTCTTAATAGACAAGATTATTTATGGATTTTTACTTATATTAAAAAATGATCAATCTCGTTGTATCGCTTTCAAGTTTTCCATTTGTGATGCAAATATGGGGACAACATGTTATTTCAATTTTAAGGAAATCAACGAGATTTAACTTTTCAAACGGCACACATTTAGATGGTCGTTCTCTTGTATCAAGGCGCTGTTGTATTATGAAGTAAACTCCCCACGTACATACTTCCGATGCGAACGTTGTGGGGGGTGTTAAATTGGTATCACGAAGCACTTGGTTATAGAGAACTAGGTTTCATAGGTTACCTAGACTATAACCGTTTTTACAAATATTGCATCACATCAAACGTTTTCAAAGTGCATACACACTACTTGCTTACTTGCTTAGGTTACTTGTTACCCTAAGTGCTTACATGTTTACATCTCTTTTGCGTATATCGCACGTTTATTTATATAAGAGTTATTTATATAAATACAAGAGCATTTCTTAAGACATTGTGAGTTGCACAATGGTCTCAATTATACCTCAGACATTGTGAGTTATACAATGGTCTCATCTTACTTCTTAGACATTGTGAGTTATACAATGGTCTCATCTTACTTCTTAGACATTGTGAGTTGCACAATGGTCTCATTTCGTTCTCAGACATTGTAAGTTAAACAATGGTCTCTAAGTATATTATTTTCTTCATAGATTTATACAATATCGTATTACACGGAGACCGTCATAAATTTGGTTTACATGAAATTATGTATGAATCTAAGTATTACAAGTCTTGCATGGGCGGGACTTGTAATATGAGGATTGATATGATAATTGCTATGTTAACAAAGCCCGTCACAGTTCTGTTTACATAGGATTATGTATAAATCTAAGTATTACAAGTCTTGTATGGGCGGGGTTTGTAATAGGAGGATTTATATGATAATTGCTATGTTGACTCGTTCATAAAGACTTTTACCTTAGTTACTCTAACCGAGTACTCATTAACGATCTTAAACACTATGTGATTTCCCTGATAGTTTTACTCCCCGTCTCCGAAGACGAGTTTGGAACACTCGTCCCATACTCATTAGAGCACATGCATCGTCATGTCATCCATCACCTGAGGATATATATAGTACAGTTTATTGCATTCGAGGAATTATTATGGTAGGTTGATTTATAATCTATATATTTGAAAGGATTTTGGGACGCTCTTTATTTAATGAATAAATTTTAAATCATCCGAACCATATGTTTATCAAATTCATTTTTACATCAATTTGGGGACGACTTCTTTATGCTAATAATAAATTATAAAAGATGGCTTAATGGTAATCCGAATATGAGAGAGTTTATGAACTCGAACCCGATAATCACCGGAATCCGTTAGAAGGGTTTAGAAGCACAATCGTGCCTTACCACTCAGCAGAATCTTAAGGCCTCGCTTGGAACTACCTTATCTTATACTTAAGTTATCACTTTTGCCGTTGCCAATCCTTGCGATCACGAACTGATTCGTGGAACTAACAGAGTTGTTACACACACTTGAGCTAATGGAGTTGATTCATCCTCGATCTAACGATTGAGTACCATAATCCGCCGTCTGTCGCATAAGCTCTTCCGCGAGCTCCTCCCATTTGTTAAACTTTATTCTGGGAATATTGTTTCTCGAAATGTCCTCATTCTCCGGCCCACTTCTCCATTTGTATATAGTATTGACGTCGAAGTCATTGTGCTGTTGTTGGGTCCTGGAGCAGTCCTAGCGTGTACAACTTTATCCAATAGGTAGTGCAACCCCCCGTAAACCAGATAAACACTTATCGACGAAACATCTAGTCGAACTATTCATTTCGGGCCACTAGTACGGAGACATAGGTCGCGGTACATCCTAGTACTACCAAGTGAGTTGAATACTTACAATCCTTTAGGCGTGGTGATTCCTGCAATACTTATTCTGAGCAATCGGTCATAGGCGTGGTGGTTGCGGCGATTCTCTTCGGTGGCATTCTGAATTTAAATCACAATAATACAATACATGTGGGATTTCAAACGATCGCAACGCAGGGGAGAGATATAACAGCATTGAGTCATAAGACCTATAATGATTTTTTTAGACACCCATTTTGACGGATTAAATATCCTGGTCAAACCTAGCCAAAATTTCTGGTACATTGAGAAGTGTCGAAACACCGAATTTTTGCTGAATAAAGTTATCAGCGTTTTGTTTAGAAACGGTTTATTAAAATCCTAAATCTTTTCTTGGTCACATAATCGGTTAACATAAATTTAATCTCGGGACGAGATTTCTTGAAGGGGTAGGTACTGTAACATCCGAAAATTTTCAAAATTTTAAAGGACTATTTTAACCTTTGACTTTTCAGGTCTGATTTGACTTTTTGACTTTTGGCCTTTTATTGTCACATAAAAGCGATTACCGCGTAACTGGTAAAAAATTTCGGAACGTATTTCAATAATAAATCATATTTATTATTACACACCTCAAGTACAAAGTTATTTTTAACTTATTTGATTCGAAAACGAAAAAGATATATATTAATTCATAGTTTATTTATAAAAAATGAACCACTAAATCACGTTTTCACAACTCTGACTCTAAAGCAATTTGATGTAAAACAATATTTCGGACAACTTTTAATTTTGCCCAAGACTTCAAAACAAGCAGAAAAGGGCTAAAACAGCCTCGCAAAGTTTTGGGAGACCACATACAACGCGTACCGACAAAAAAAAATAATTAATTTTTTTTTCGGTCAAGGCATAACCAGGTCACAAAATAAGTAACAAATATTTTTATAAATGTTATAAAAATATTTATAAAATACTATCAAGTGAATACTCATTTTCGTTGGAAAAATGATTTGGAAAACAATGGCGAAAGTTTCGTGCGTTGAATCATCCGTTAAGTCGCTCAAACGAGTCCCGAACCAATAAGTGACAAAACTATATTAAAAATTTACATAATTCACCCCAAACTTTTGAGATTTGTCACTTTTGGTTATAACTTTATATATATATATATATATATGTATATATATGTATATATGTATATATATGTATATATG